>JAPMOQ010028746.1:940725-954987 GCA_026543055.1 Argiope trifasciata | reverse complement strand
AATGGATTTGTATGGAATGAATGGATGCAATGGATTTGTATGGAATGGATGGATGCAATGGATTTGTAGGAAGTTGCAAAGAATGCAATAATGTTTCTTTATTTGTATAACAGTTATGTGATAGTAATTGAAACACAATTCTTATTAAATATTCTTTATGAATATAATCTTCAACGAATTTGTTTTTAACATGATAGTATTATATTAATTACGTGATGTGAAAATCGTAACTGACAGGAATTCTCTTCCATTATTCTTCGTTCTGATATATTAAGTCCTTTAATAAATGCTTAATGAATTCGGAAGACCCTCTTTCTCTCCAAATAATGCAATGGATTTGTATGAGAGAGACACTCGGGAGACACTCTCTCTTGAGGATAAATAATTCGGCGGAAATATCGAGACGGTTTTGATCACGGTGGAAGCCATCAATAAAAAGTCTTTGGTCATTAAATAAATTCTGGTGGCGCAATTTTTAAGGAGAGTTCTCTAATATTCGCGATTCTCTCTACTCGGTGAAATTTACGACTTCCTATCTGAAGCTAATATTTCAACTCGTATTGTGATATAGTTGAATAGGTCTGGAGGCAGTTCAATATAAATGTTTCATATTTATTATAGGAAGTTGCTACAATGCAATGAATTTGTCTGAAGTTCCAAAGAATGCAATAATGTTTCATTATTTGTATAACAGTTTGGGTGATATTAATTGAAACACAATTGCTAAGATACTCTTTATAAATATATTCTTCAGCGAATCTGTTTTTAACATGATAATCCTTTAATAAATGCGTAAGGAATTCGGAAGACACTCTTTCTCTCTGGTGGATAAATAATCAGGTGGAAATATTGAGGCGCTTTTGATGACGGAGAAAGCCATCAATAAAAATTCTGTGGGGAAAGTTCGCTGATCATGAAATAAATTCTGGTGACGCAATTTTTAAGGAAAGTTCTCTAATATTCGGAATTCTCTCAGTGAATTTTAAGACTTCCTATCTATCTGAAGCTAATATTTCAACTCGAATTGTGATCGAGTTGAATAGGTCTGGAGGCAGTTCGTATAATAAATGTGAAACATTTATATTGAAAGTTGCAACATTGCAATGAATTTGTTTGAAGTTGCAAAGAATGCAACAATGTTTCGTTATTTGTATAACAGTTTGGGTGTTAATAATTGAAATACAATTGTTAAGATATTCTTTATGAATATGATCTTCAACGAATTGGTTTTTAACACGATAGCGTCATTTAAATTGCGTAATGTGAAAATCGTTCCAAACGTTCTACAGGTATAGTTTTAGACCTGTAATTACCCAATTTGACCCATGGATATTTCTGAGGTAATAATTACTTACATTTTTTTTTTAATTCTCAAAGTATCAAATCAGATTTTAGATTAGAAATCAATAGACAACATTAAAAAGATTTATTATAAAAATTAGATTAAATTTTATATTAAAAATTAATCTACAATTTTTTTTATTTGCATAATTGGTTTGATGATAATTGAAAAGGAAAAAAAAAATGTTTAGATAATGTTAAAAATTTTTCCTGAATATAATTTCCAGCAAATTTATTTTTAAGTTACCATTAGCATATAATTCCTTATTTGCAAACATAGTTTAAAATATTTTACTAGCATATTTTTAACCCTATAGCTACTACATTTGATCCATGGTTCCTTCTGAAGTAGTGAGTACTTAAAAAAAATAGAAATTTTCAAAACATTGATTCATATTTTATATTAAAAATTAATACATAATTTAAAAAATTCTTTGCACATTTATTTTGATGCTGATAATTGAAGTAGAAAAAAAATAATTATTAGGTTGCATACTATTCCCTAATTGAATATTGTAAAAATTGTTCAAAATGTTCAGCAGGGCACATGTTTTTATTTTTCAATTCCTGCTATTAGTTTCACACTCTCCCTATATATATTTATATATTCTGTTCAAATTTTCGACCGTTATTAAAATAATTTTTATTCATCCACTCAAGTTCAAATACATTTTTTAAAACTTGCAGATGACACTCGATGTTAATACATTTTTTTCAAATATCATTTCTTTAATTAAATTAAATTAATTTTTAATACTTTGAATAGAGTTGTTTCAATATGAAAAAAAAGCCTTTTAAAACGAAATATATTTAATCTTTTTAAAAATTTAAAATTATTATAAATGACTTAATTTTTAATTTTTCTATTTTTTGTTATTAACCGATTTAAATTTACTACAAATAATTTTGTGATTCCAATTAAATGCTGAGTTTTTAGAAGTATTTTTATTCACACTTACTAAATTTTCATAGGAATTTTATGTTCTTCTGAACTTAAAATTGACTTTGAATGATCTAAAAATAATTTGAAACATAAAATACATACCACATTTTCATTTAATGTTTGACCGAAATGATTATCAATTTCATTTAATTTCTTCAAAAATTAAGAAACCTGGATCACTTCAAAGATATTTAAACCTAATTTCTACTTCATTTTGAGAAAAGTTATTAAGATATATTTTTTCCCCTTTTAATCCTTCAAATGTTCATTTTATTGAGTAATAGTCTGCGTCCTGGCTTAGGAATACGGCATCTTCCCCGTGATCTGGACGTCCCGAGTTCGAGTCCTGGTTTGGGCATGGCTGTTCTTCCCTGTGTTCTATCTGTGAGATGGGAGAATGAAGCCCTCCCCGTAAAAAGGTGCTGTGCAAGCGAATGTGCGTGAGTCATCTTCATTTGAGCAAGAAGACAGACTTCTGCCCTAGGGATTCAGGGGTCCTTACCCACAGAAACTACTGCATACCCTTTCCGTGGCAATGCGGACACGACGACAACAGAAATACAACATTGAATAATATATTTTATAACGTTCTTTTAGTTGTATATAAAGATAGTTTGGTGACGAAACGATAAAAATAAAATTGCACCTTATCGTCCATTTTTGCTTGTTTGAAAGTTCACTGTTCCCTTAAATATTAAAAATCCTTTTATTTGAGTAACTAATAAAAATGAAAAAGTAAATCCTCTTAAGATTCTTAGGCGACTTCTTGAACAGCAAATATCTTTTAGTTCAATTATTATCTCTGGGAGAGGGTTCTATTCTAAGATTTACAATGTTGACTCTATTTCTAACGCTCTAACAAATGGTATTAACATTAAATGTGCTGCGTTGATCAATTAACCACTTTCTAACGTTTTCTAATTTCTGTGCATGAAGGAATCGTTGTTACGTTAAGCATTCAAGAGTGTCTTTGAAAAACTAACAGAAATGGTGATGGAAAGCCTCTAATTTGAGTAACTAATAGAAATTACAAAGTAAATCCTCTTAAGATTCTTAGGCGATTTCTTGAACAATTAACAACTTTTAGTTCAATTATTATTATTACTAGGAAAAGAAAGATTTACAATGTTGACTACATTTGACAAATGGGACTAACACCAACACTCTAATCATCATTAACACTAACAAATGGGACTAACATTAAATGTGCCGCAATGGTAAATTAACCCCTTTCTTATGTTTTCTAACTTCAGTGCATTATGAAATTGTCGGGTACGCTTAGCATTGAAGAGTGTCTGTTTTGAACAACTAACAGAAATGATGGAAATCCTCTTGCTAATTCGGAAATTCTTTAGAATTTTGAGTAACTAATAGGAATGACAAAGTAAATCCTCTTGAGATTCTAAGGCGACTCCTTGAACAATAAAAAAAACTTTTGTCTCAATGATTATTATTACTGGGATAAGATTCTATTCAAAGATTTACAATGTTGACTCTCTTTGTAACGCTCTAACAAATGGAATTAACATAAAATGTGCCGCATTGATCCATTAACCGCTTTCTAACGTTTTCTAATTTCATTTCATTAAGGAATTGTTACGTTAAGCATTCAGGAGTGTCTGATTTGAACAACTACAGAAATGATGGAAAAACTCTTACTCATCAAAAAAATTCGTAAATAGATTCCTGAACAATACACATCTTTTAGTTCAATGATTATTATAACTGGGAAAAGATTCTATTCAAATATTTACAATGTTGACTTAATTTTAACTCTCTGACAAAAATGAGTAAAATTAATTCCGCAGAGATAATCAATTAACCGCTTTCTAATGTTTCTAATTTCAGTGCATTAAAGAATTATCGGTACATTAAGCACTTAAGATAATCTGTTTTGAACAACTAAATAGAAATGATGATGAAAATCTTCTTACTCATTCAAAAATTCGTAAATAGCTTCCTTTTACAACTATTTATTTCGGTGAGTGCTGTTGGATATGGAATTTCAGTTAGTTATAATGCTCATTTTATTTCTTACTAGCTAGTACAACACGCGTTGCTACCACCAAAAAAATATTAACTGCAATCAATAATTTGGCAATGTTTTATCGAAATAGGAGGAAGAGTACGAAAATATATAAAATACGAACAATTTTTATTTTATTTTTATGTATTAGATTTGTGTATTCTTTTAGAATGGAGAAATTGGTATTCTTTCAAAATGGTATTGAAAGAAACCACTATTATCTCTCTTGATTCATTTACTACTCGTTCAAAACTCACGAATTTAATTTTAGAAAATACGATTAAAATATTTTATTTTAAAATCGATTCAACATAGAAAATATATTTATACCATAAAATCGTTAATATAGTCGAAAATATAATTTTTGAAAATTAAGATGGTGCAAAATTATTTGTACTACAATATTTTTAGTGGTTACTGCGAAAAACGCTAACATTTAATTAAAATATAAAGCCTCAAGGGTTGGTCTCCCTAACACTTTCTCGCATAATCTGTAATAAAGTTGTTACCACTGAGAATGACTTGCATGATATTTGCATACTATAGCCACAAAATATTAACCTTTAACTTGGATTTAGCATTTCTACAGAATCTATTTTCTCGGCGAGTTATTTGGAGATTAATCCTTGGTAAATAGATGCGGTTGAGATTCGAGTTTTTTTTTTAAATTTTATATAATTGTTCTATATAATCATCCCGTAAGTGTAAACAATAAGCTGACCAAGTTTCATCGCAATGGGATGAATGGCTTAGGAAGGCATAAGAGACATACAAAACATTCATTTTTATTTATATACATTTCATATCGCTAATGGAACAGAAATTTGGTTAACATTAACTGTAACACCGTATCTGTCAAACAACCACTTTCTGTTCTCATTCCAGGTTCGCGATGGCCTGTGGTAAGGTCTCGGCTCCGGAACCGAATGTTTTCAGGTTCGAGGCTCGATTCTACCGAAGAACAGTCATGTAAGCGGGTATGGTGCACGTTAAATCTGTCATGTCAAATGTTCTTTCACTGTAGTGGTATCGAGAAGGGGGGTGGGGTCCAGCTCACGTGTCGTAGTGGTCATCTGATCGTGGTTCAAAATTACGACGTCCGTCCCAAAATAGTCCTAGTGATACTTCAAAACGGGACGTTAATATAACTAAACTAAGCTGTTCTGATAACAAGGTTGCGGTGAGCCGCGGTGGCCTGGTAGTAAGGTCTCGGCTTCGGAACCGGAGGGTTTCAGGTTCGAGACTCGATTCTACCGAAGAACCGTCTTGTGAGGGGGGGGGGGTCTCTTGCACGTTAAATTTATCAGGCCAAACGTCCACTGGTGTGGTGTATTGTGGTGTGGAGAGGGGGGTGCCACTTCAGGTGTCGTCCTCGCCCTCTGACCGTGGTTCAAAATGATGAGTACCGTCCCAATATAGCCCTCGTGTTGCTTTAAACGGGACGTTTAATATAACTAAACTAAAACAGGGGTGCGGTGGCCAGTGGTAAGGTTTCGGAACTGGATGACGTTTTAGGTTCGAGACCTTATTCCACAAAAGGACCATAATGTAAGCGAGTTTGGTGCACGTTAAATCCGTTGAGATGAAACGTCCTACAGCTGATGTAGCGTGGAAGTTTGGTGGTGTACCAACTCGGGTGTCGTTCTCGTCATATCACAGTGGTTCAAATTACGAAGTCCGTCCTAGTGTTGCTTCAAAATGGGACGTTGACTTTTTGACTTCTAACAACGAGATAAATCTTAGATTGCGTTCTTTTCCAGGACCAAACTATCAATGTTATTAGATGACACCTTCTCTACTACAGTTAAAAGATAGCAAAGAAGGTGTCATCTAATTAGATAGATGGTCCTGATATCAGGCGAAGGTAGTGGCAATGAACGTGTTAGTAAAACTAAGATAAAACTAAACTGTTGCGATTCCAATGTATCAGCGAAAAGTTAAATGTTGATGTCCGTTAAATTTTATCGGATTCCTGTTGGAAAACTGTCCGTTGCTATGGTTCTCAGACACGGCTTCTGGAAAACTTCTTCTGATATAAAACTCCCCTCCCCCTAAAAAAAAACCCTCCTTCGTTCAAGCGTTTATATATAATTAAATACGCGTATAATGCTTTACTCATGTTATCTTGTGAACAGGATAACTACAGTAATTTTGCTTGGATTTTAACTGGCTTGGAATTCGTTGTTAGAAATGTAAAAATCCTTCATTAGTTCGTAAATGGGGCATCTAGCTGAAAGGGGGTGGAAATGGTGCAAGGAAGTGGAATTTTAATTACTCCATAACTTGAATACTGAAGACAGAAAAAAAACTTAATTAGCTAAATTATCTCCTTATTAAGAACAACTTTTGTATTTAAATTTTTTGATAATTGCAATATCTTAGAAGTTATGGACAGAAAGGTGATTTACACACCTTAATTCTGATGATTTCTTGCATCAACAATTTATGTTGCCAATTTCGAATAAATAAATAAATAAATATAAAACTTATACTTTCTTTCATGACGTTAGCCATTCAATAGTCCGTGTCCTTATCGAAGGTCCAAAATTTTATGTGGGGAAGAGAGGAGGGGATTAATTGGAAGATATCCGAGAACATTTCGGAAAGACTTTTCCCGTGAGTTTTCGTCTAAGGATTGAAAGGAATTTTGGAAATATTACTTAGATGAAAAGAAATCCACCATTTCCTAGAGGTATTTAAAAAAAAAAAACTTTGTTTTGAGCAACAAAGAGCAAACGGTAATGAAAACCTTCTAATTCATTTAAAGATTTTTAGATGGCTTCTTGAACAAAAAGTTTCTTATTGGGGATTCTTGTTGCGTATGCAAATTGTTCAAGATAATTTATTCCAACATCGAAAAAGGTCACTTTATGATGACAACAACAATGATATAATGATTAAGGATTCTTTTCATGAAAATCTGATTAACGATGTTAATTAATTACACACCAGATGTAGACAGATGAAAAAGAGAGCAGCTGTTGCTAACTATTATAACAATTAACATGACACATAAATAGTCACATGACTATTTGATAAATGTAGAACGCGATTTACATTTGATAATATTTTGCCTGAAACAAAGGCTGCTTTTTTTATTTCTTCCATGCAAAATTGCTGGTTATGCAACGTGGTAATTTATATGTAACGCTTGTTGCATACCTAATTACTTTTACAATTAATATAATTGATGATATATATTTAAAGTTGTAGACTTGTAGAAATATTTGAGAAGCAATTTCTACATTTATCGATGAAAAAAGGATAATGTAAAAAAATAAATTCTATTCATACGATTTTGTTTAAACTTCATTTAAATAATTTTTCTTCAATTTAAATGTAATTTGAACATGTGCAAATTAATATAAATATAAAGCGCTTATGTTCCTCATTTTTTATCATTTATATGCAAATCTATTTTAAACTATTTTCACGTATTGAAAATATTTTTCTCAAACCCGTACACCGTGTACTTTTTTTAAAACTTTCAACGTTACCGACGTCTTTCAGATATTTCCAATTAAATTGGAAAAAAATAATTGAAAGTTAAATTAGTACCATTAAAAAGACTTTTTGAATCTTAAAACACCCATCGCTAAGGTTGAATGAGATAAAAACTCCCTGAAAAGACTCAATAAAAGTATCTGAAAAGTACCATTGATATTTGTATCAATGGTACTTTTAGTATTATTGATATCTGAAAGTATCTGAAAGACGTGATATCTTGTCTGTAGCGTTATTAGTGTTAAGTATAAAATTGTCACTTTTAAAATGATAATCTTTCAAAAAACAAAGATTATGTGCTTGAAAAATCCCACAGATAAAGCTTAGATGAGGAATTACCCAGTTGACGGTTTTTGACGAGTATACTCGTTATGGATAAGGTACGATATTTTGTTTTTTGACGAGTTTATTCGTCAGGAGTAATAAGTAGACAATTTGCAGTTTGAGTTTTTATTAAAATTGTAATTCAAACTTATTCGCAAATTTCAAAATGTTTAAAATATTTTGATGCCAAGTCGAGTTCAAAGAAACGAATAAAAAGTTATACGTTGTGGAATCCTTTGCTTGTACCAATAGAATTTTCTAAAATGAAATTAAAAAAATTTTCGTTCATATGCAAAAAATATATGCTAATTTAAATAAATAAATGTGATCTTTGTAATGAAAAATTAATTTAATTCCAATAAAATTTCACATTGCACATGAATATGTGTTTAATAAATGTACTACATATTGTGTTTAATGAATATACTCGCCATCACCATAATTATACTCGCCATAATTAATGATTTAAAATGATTTAAAACAACAAAGATTATGTGCTTGAAAAATCCCACGGATGCATAGATGAGCGATTAACCATTTGACGGTTTTTGACGAGTGTACTCGTTATGGATAAGGTACTATATTTTGCTTTTTGACGAGTTTATTCGTCAGGAGTAATAAATAGAGACAATTTGCAGTTTGAATTACAATTTTAATAAAAACTCAAACGTATTCGTAAATTTCAAAATGTTCAAAATATTTTGATGCCAAGTCGAATTCAAAGAAACGAATAAAAATTATTATGCGTTGTACCATCCTTTGCTAGTACCAATAGAATTCTCTACAATCAAGTTAAAAAAAATTTTTTTTTTCGTTCATATGCAAAAATTATATACTAATTTAAATAAATAAATGTGATCGTTGAAATAAAAGAAGTAATTTAATTGCAATAAAATTTCATATTGCATATATTCTGTGTTTAACGAATATACACGCCATCGCTAAATATTTGCTCAGCAATTTAACTATCTATTTTCCGAAGAGGTTGAAACAGTTCTCTGATTAAGAAATCCAATTAAGTTAGAAGTGGTTTTTAGATTCATTTTTAAATTTTCCGCAAAACTATTTTATGAATAATTGGTGTACAAGTGAGGAATTAGAAAATGAGTAACTTTTAACTATCAATTAATTGAGAAAGCTTTTTAAATGGTAATTAAAAACTGGAAATTTAGGTTATTTTTTACTTTAAAGCTTAATAAAATAATTGTATAATATATTGAGAATGTTTTACATTAATCGCAATCAGACTCTGAATATGGTTACAATTTATCGGAATGCTGATTTATATTTTTTTCATAAAAAAACAAACTGAATTCAAAGCAGCTTTATTTACGTTGATTTAATTTCATCCCACTAAAAATATATTCTTCTGTAAAGCAATTTACTTATTTAACGTAAAATACTGGTTGATTTACTGCATATTTAAGAAATCCTATTTTTATTTAAAATTTGATTTGGATTTTTTTTTTGCCAATTTTCAATCATAGAAAGCTTAATTATTTTTACAAAAGTTTTGAATAGCTGCGTATGATTTAGAAAAATTATTATATGTGTAACAATCTACTTATATTTAACGAAAAATACTAGTTTACTTAGATTTTTTAAATGTGTATTATTTTAAAAGGGATTTAATTTTTTTAAAATCAGTTTTTATACCTAGAATGTATAATTTTCTTACATGAAATATTTTGAATATATGCATATAATTAAGAAAATTATTAAAAAATTTGTAATTATTTTTTCTAGAAATTAAAAAAATATTTTGTTAAAAGTTCACATTATAAATTAAACAATACCCCAGGTACATAAATAATATTATAACAAATCTACAATAAAAATGATAGCCCCTTTTTACCCTTATTTTTTTACAGTTCAGAAAAGATTTTGATAGTATTTTTAATCATAGCACTATTCATACAACAACCATCAGAGCATTTTTCAAAATTTCTATTTGAAATCTAATTCTAGTACAGTTGTTGTCCTTTATCTGTATTTTATACAAATGTTTATCAAAACGTATTAAAGAATGGATTTTTAAATATTCACTATTGCTGTTTTGAACAATCACGTGGAACTTATAAATGGAAATGGAAATTTGTAGTTAAATGAAAACATGATGCACTGTAGGGTTAAAATACATGTTGGCAATTCATATAAAGTGTTTTTACTTCGAGATTGTGGAATAAAACGCACGCTAATTCTTAATATATTTTCTCTGTTAATAAAAGTTACAAATTTATGATTCCTCATCTCTAGTAACTTTTACAAAAAAGACTGGAGCCAGTTATAACGAAGAACTTTTTTTTCATAAAAATTACTTCGAGAAAATTCAGTAGCAATCCTCAATTCTTCATTTTTTAAATAAACTTACATATTAAAAAATCTTTGTGCAAACTTTTTGTCAAAAAAAAAAAAAAAAAAACTTTCAAAATAATGAGAAATATACAAGAAAAAAAGTTTTGGGGGCTCATTTAATATGCACAATTCATTATTTTTTTATAAAATAAAACTGCATAATGAAAAATCTTCATGTGTAAACTTTTCGTCAAAACGCCTCAAAATAACGAGCGATATACAAGAAAAAAAGTTTTAGGAGCTCATTTTATCTGTGGGAAAAAATCAAATAGGCCAATGTTAATACTTTTTCTATATTATATTTTTTCATTCCAGTTGTTAATCCGATAATTCCGTACAAAAATTGTTTGGTGTTATCTTGTTTTTAACCCTCCAGTTGCGTATCCCACGATTTCCGCGGGTTGGTAATCAGTCCAATTTCTCTTGCATCCCGCGTTTTTCACAGTTTATAGTGTTTATTTTTAAGATTTCAGATTTTTATTATATTATATTATTAGCGTGTAACACAATATCGGTTCTCTTTCTTTGAAAAATATTTGAACTTATTTGCAAACATCGTATCTAAATATTGGTTTTAAATAATTATCTCAGCAGAGGCTTAATTTATCGTTAGTTGCGATGAAATATGACTAAATAAATATTTGAAATGCCTAATTTTACTATAATATTTATTTAAAAAAACCTCTAACAGTTAAGCATTATTCTATAGGCTCATTATTTAAAATAATTAAAAAATATTTAAGTTCAGCAATTAATATTTAAAAAATAAATTTAATTTTGAAAAGTTCAAGAGAATTTTTTTTTTGAAACTTAAAATTGAAGCTGAAGTGGAGTGATACTCTTTCTTGCGGTTTCAAGTTTTCGCCAGAGATATATTTAGCAGCCATTTGAAGCCAAATATTTGATTTAAAAAAAAAAAAACTCATTTAACCACTTGATATATGAATTTACTTAACTTACTAATTAAATGACGAATTTAATAGCTTCCTAATTAGAATATTTGCTATTATTTTAATTCCCCTAATAATAATACGTTTCAAATGATTTTTTTTCATTTTAAATTTTTAAAAACTTTTCACTTAATTACAAATTAAAAATTCAATAATTCGATGCGCGTCTCAGACATGTCATTGTATGCGAAGTGGTTAAAGCCAACCATTTGAAGAAATATTTTGAAGCCAAACATTTGAAGAAAAAAAAAAGAACTCTTTTAAAGCCAACCATTTGAAGAAATATTTTGAAGCCAAACATTTGAAGAAAAAAAAGAACTTATTTAAAGCCAACCATTTGACGAAATATTTTGCAGCCAAACCATTTGAAGCCAAACATTTAAAAAAAAAGTTTAAAACCAATCATTTGAAGAAACATTTTGAAGCCAAACCATTAAAAAAGAAGAAACAAATCATTTAATTCTCAAGTACACCAAATATTAACTGAGTTACTTTTCTCCGAAATTGTCCTGACATTCCGGTATTAACACTCCACTCTAACTAACTCAAGGAATGTCTCCTTAAGTCTTGGTTTAAGGAGTGATTGGTTTTGAAGGAGTGCGTCTTATGTTGTTTGGGTGAGTTCGTATTATACATTTATTGGTTCCACCCGGTGAGCAGGTTAATCTTTTTCTCGCACTTCGCCAGAAATCGATCCTACTCTATTGATCACGACAACGGAATCGATGGTAAAATAAACCCAGTTTTTCTTTTCCTCCCGTGAGCAATATGTCTATTGCTTCATCTATTGGGATCTACGAGCAATTGCTCCGGATTTTGCGTGAGTCGCCATATCCTCACGCAATACGTATGCGTTCTTCGCGGCTAGAGGCATTAAATTATGCATGACCGAACTTCGAGAAAGTTAACTATCAAACTTTTGGTTCCGATATCTTGAAAAAGCAATGAATATAAACGTAATAAAGAATACTTGTCCCCAAGCCTCTTAAATGTATCTCTTTTGAAGTTAATAATTTTGAAAAGAATCTTTTTCTGATACCAAAAAAAAATAATAATCCAAACTGTCCTTTTTTCTTTTTAAATCTTCATAAAATTTCAGCTGCTCTTTCTGAAAAAAGCGATTTTGATTAACGCGGGTTAACGTCGTTTAATTTGTTTATATTTTATTTATGTTGAGGACATTCTGTCTATTATAGCTGTGGTCTTAAGATCCAAAAATAGTGGTAAATAATATATAAAATACTCATATACATAGCTCCTGTGAGCAATGTGTATTGGTTCATCAATCGGGATATACGAGCAATTGCTTCGGATTTTACGTGAGTCGCCATATGCTCACGGAATACGTATGCGATTTCTGTGGCGAGAGGCATTAAATTATGTATGACCGAACTTCGAGAAAGTTAGATCTACCAAACTTTTGTTCCTAGTATTCTGGAAGAGCGGTTAATAAACATTATACGATAAAAAATAAATGCTACAAAGCCTTTTAATGGAATCTCTTTTGAAAAGAATTTTTTTATGGTTATAGAAAAAAAATCCGAATTGTCTTTTTTTATTTTTAATCTTCACAAAATTCTTGCCGATCTCTTCTTTCTGAAAGAGTGAATTTTGATCTAACAAATGAGGGTTAGTGTCGTTTAATTGGAATAAATTTTATTTACTTTGAGGAAATTCAGTCTATTTGTCTATCCAGTCAGTCACTGATCTTAAGATTTCCCCAAAATAGTAACCAATATAAAAAAAATAACATACATAGCTCCTGTGAGCAATGTTTTTTTTCATATATCGGGATCTACGAGCAATTTCTTCGGTTTCTACATGAATTACCATATGCCCACGAAATGCGTATAATTTCTCCATAGCAAGAATCTTTTAGACTATGCATAAACGAACTTCGAGAAAATTCACTCCATCAAATTTTTGACCAGATATCTTAAAAAAGCGTCGGATAAAAAAATACAGAATAAAAAAAATATACAATAAAAATATTTTTCACCAAGTCTATCAATTATATCACTTCTGCAAATAAGATCTTTCTGATACAATTGAATATTTCTATTATTTATTAATAAAATTTCTATCGGTTTCCTCTTTTTAGAAGAAGTAAATTTAGATTTGACGAATGAGAGCTAATGCTGTTTAAATGTTATATATTTTATTTCGAAGAAATTTGCTCTATCAAAATTTTGGTCTCCCAATTCAAAAGTAGTGGTAAATAATATATATGTAATTGTATCTCTTAATCTAATTAAAATTCTAGTTAATTTCTTAATTTTTATTTTAATTTAACCCATATTAACGTCATTCTAAAATGTTCTCCTATTTCTGATCCAATTCCACCTTTTTTTTATTAAATTAAAGCTACACGATCTCTGCAAAACTTTTATTCGGCACTTTAATACGTTCCGAGTGAACGGATAAACACCTGTACAGCTACGCTATTTCTTTTAAAGGATATCGGCAATTCCCTTTTGTAAATCTCCATGTGCAAAGATTCACTGTCAGAATCTCATAGTATAAAATCATTGGGGATAAACATTTCGTTAAGCAGAATAACAAGAAATACAAACAGTCATCTCATGAGTTGCTCAAAATTTTATATTCTGTATTTTAGATGCCAAACATCAGTACCAAATTCTATCGACCTAGCTATTTACGTTTTGTAGTTATTGGATACTCGGACACTCTTAGATACTGTGAATGGATTTAGTTCAAGATTTAACAAAAATCTACAGCGTGTAAATACCATATACCAAATTTCATCCGGAATAACCAGAAAGTCAATCAGCCTCCTCATGGTTTGCTCAAAATTTGAT
>JAPMOQ010028746.1:911942-935806 GCA_026543055.1 Argiope trifasciata | reverse complement strand
GTTTTAAATGATATGAACAATGAAATGAACCAAAATTTTTATTGTTGGTGAACTACTATTTTACTACTACTACAACTACTACTACTAAATTTCAGAGTGTTTTTTAAATGATATGAATAATGAAAAGAACCAAAATTTTTATTGTTGGTGAACTAATTTTTTACTACTACTACTAAATTTCAGCGTGTGTTTTAAATGATGTGAACAATGAAATGAACCAAATTTTTTATTGTTGAATTACTTTTTTACTACTACTACTACTAAATTTCAGCGTGTGTTTTAACTGATATGAATAATGAAATGAACCAATTTTTGTTGTTGGTGAACTACTTTTTTATTTATTAGGTGTTTTTATAAAAATTAAGTTGTGAATTTATAGAAAAAATGTATATATACGTATATTTTTACCCATAACTTCGTTGCATGTCAAAGTGTGTTAGATTGTGGTTCATTTTCATTCGTCATTATATTCTATAACATGAGTACAAAGAAAGATAGAATTGCTACATTACCATTTTATGTCGAGTGTTAACCATTTTGGTTAAATTTCACTTAATTTTACTGCAAATTTTTCTATTTCTCAAAATGTATTATATTTTCAACTACTTTTTTTGTATTTATAGCGTTTATAATTCACAATACATCTAAAAATCATAAATAGTTTTTAAAAAATCCTTTTTTTTTTCAAAATTTTTCCTTCGAGCATAGTCGGATACCTTAAGTTTCCCAAGCGATGGTTAAGTTATTAAAAAATAAATATTTTTATGGCTATGAGAAATTTGAATGTGATTTTGGAACTGAAAACATTTTCGCATTCAAAAACATGGAAAATCATGAGGGTTAAATGAAATCATTATCCGCGGATATAAAACAGTTGAGTACGTTAATTTTGGCTGTTAAGATATTTTCTGCATTTCCTTCTTCTCTTCTACAGCAATCATTTCAAAAAAATATGGAAATTCAGATGATAACGCCATTGAAAATGCAGAATTAGAATTAAAGGAATATATTTTGTTGAAATCGGATAATTGTTCATATTTATCTTTAACCTATACTGAAGAAATAATCAGAATGATAGCAAAACTTAACATCAAGAAACTCGCAAATTTAGAAAAAAATTTAAAAGGGGGAAAAAAAGTAAAAAAGAAATATAGTATCGCAAATTTCAAGTTATCCTGTCAGAACATTATTATTTTTAAGTTATTATTTGTCTTTTTAAGTTATTATTTAATTCATTAAACAGTTTAAACCAATCACTAAGCTTCTCTCTCTCTCTCTTTATATATATATATATATATATTTAAACTTTCGTTTCCAATTTCTCTTATTGTGACGGCTCTCCCCTGCGGAACGATTTTTGTTCCTTTATTTATAATTGTAAATTTATATTTTTAAAAGTGGTGGCAACACCATTTTTTTAAAAAGTTTTTATTATTTCATGCATATTTAATTTGTTAAGCAGTATTGTATTTTATTGTACATTATTTTTAAAAAATCAGAACTCAGAGAATTAGTACTCTTTTAAGAAGCAATAACAAACTATTTATTCTGAAAGAATGAATTTTTTTCTTCTGTAATCTCCTGGTTATTCTTCAGTAAACAAATTTTGGGAAAACGAATTCTGAATTCCAAAGAATAAAAAAAGGCAGTTATGCTCTGGCTAAGAAGGTATATGTTTATTTCAATAAAACCTTTTTGGATATTATAGACTTGGCTAGTTCCGATGTGAGATGGAATCTAAATTAATTATGTTAATGTCTAGAACTAATCTGCCCGCACGACATTTTAAATAGATCGCATAAACTGAAAGAATTGGATTTAATTTTTTTGCGATATTGTTATATATTTTGGTTGCGCATACATTGGTGTTTTCCACTTATATATTTCATTATATTTTTCCATTTAATAATATTTAAAATAGTTTCCAGTTATTTAAAAAAGGAAGCATTTTATTATGTTGCAAATTTACAAAACATTACCTTAATTTAAATCAAAATCATGCCTATGCATCTCTATCCCACTTTTCCTAAGTATCTAGGTCGATTTTAACCAGCTATACATACTGATTCTTTATGACAACGAAAAAGAAAATACCACCAGCAATACGAACCAAAACTAATTCAAAATTCGTTTATAATGATGTCACACTTTCGTCACAGAGTGGATGGTGGTGGGAACCAATAATGTTGCTGGATTTTTCTCCATACATGAAACAGGGTAGGGAATGAGAATATGCTTCAGGGCCAAACGTCATACCGCTGATTTGAAGTGTTGTGGGGAAGAGGTGCCAGCTCACGTGTCGTCCTCGTCATTTGATCGGGGCTCCAAATTATGCCAGGTCAATAATAGCCCTTGTGTTACTTTATAGTTGGCGTTAATCTAACTAAACTAAATAAAAAAAAACTTAAGATGGAAACACATTAACATAGTCGTGAAGATTAAACTAGGAGAAAAAAAAACACAAATTTGTCCAAAGTTATAGGCTTATCAGTCTCCTGAACTTAAAATATGAAAAAGATCTTTAAGAAAGAATCTACAAGTCTAGCGCAGTGAAGTAACGTCATTTCTAGAACAACTTCCGCTGTGAACCAACCCTTCTATAGTTCAAATCCTTAGTTATTAATTCTTTTATCTAGAAAATGAATAATGATAATAATAATAATAAAAGTTCCGCAAAGGAGAAGTTTTTATTTAATGTTCCAGGCCATAATGTTAATGCCGTGACTTGATGGAAAGGTTTCAGCTTCGGGACTGAAGGGTTTCAGGTTTGAAACTTGATTCCAAGGAAAAGTCGCTATGTAAATGGATATGATGTATGTTCATACGGTAGAGGCTAAATGTCCTCTAATTGGTGTAATGGAAACTTGGTGAGGATGTGCCAGCTTTAGTATCATCCTTATCATCTTAACGCTGTCCAGAACTGCGAAATCTGTGTTTCTTTCAAACAGGATGTTAACACATTATGTGCGGGTACATTTCGCAGGGGAATTGTACCGGGAGCGGGCGTTTTGCGCGTCAATTTAGTTATTCAGTTCAATCTCAATAGATCAAAAATTATTTAATTTTTTACTCAACTTTTCGTATTTTATGTTGAAATATATTTCTATATATAAATAACTACCATAAGACTTTTATAAACAAAAATATTTTTTAGTGGATAAATTTATAATTGTATCGTAAATATGAAAAATAAAATAGAAATAGAAGTATATAGTTTTAATTTTTTCGAATTATGTCATATATAAATATTTTTACTTTATGAAAGAATGAAAAGAGCAATCATAAGACTAATAATGTTTTACAGTATGGTAATGTTCAAAGCATTTTCCTCTATGAAGAGATATACGGCAAAATTCACTTATTTTCGCAAGTATAAATAAAAAGTTGATTTTAAGTCTAAATTGATTTTTTTAATCAACCTTCCCGTTCTGTGGTTCCGCATCGACTGATGTAAAAACTAGTTTTTATTTGTCTAAATTTTTCCAGAATCTATGAAGTAGACAAGAACATTCGGCTTCGTTTTCCTGTATATACCGTTATTTTTGTACCCACAAACAAACCATGTTACACTAACCCGTACTAGCACATGACCCGCGCTCAAGTATCAACCGTCAGAAAACGTACTAGTACGTGACCCGCGCTCAAGTATCAATCGTCAGAAAAAATACTAGTACGTGTCCCGCATACAGTGTGTTAATACCGCTAAATTCTACTTGATATCCAGCGAACTATCGATAGGATATTGAATGAAAACTAATACAGTTAAATATTCCTAAGATCCGAGTGACGCATGGTGGAATTCTCGGCTTTGGATAAATACAAGCAAGAATGTATTAAGAAAGCGTCTTCAGAGAATCTATATTCACGATAGATTTCTAAAATCATCTCTAAGTCAGTGCTTTCCAGTTTGCAGTTGATTCAACGATCCTTGAATAAGAAGGCACCTTCGAATTCATTATAAGGACAATAAAAATCATTTCTAGATGTCTTAGAAAATGGAAATGGTTGCGAATGCAAACTAGACGAAAGCCATGGATACCCTCTCATGTTAGCGTCAAGGTTAATGAGGCACACTCTGACTAATGATGCCTCTGTTTTTGCTGAAATTCTTGCCTGCATGGAAAGTTTATCGAGAGCTAAAAGTCAAAATGGAACCACTTGGCTTGGCCCATTAGTACATCAATGGTATAAAAGTAGTCTTCCATGAGGTTCTCTGACTTTTGATTGTAGTGGCAGAATCTGACTACTCATGCTCAATTTCTCAGTATGCACTTTAGAGCTTTGGAATATTCCGTGGATTGCTAAGAGCTTTGAGGTCTGCATCAAGTGTTTTGCGGAAGAGTTTCCACCTGAACATTCTCTCCAGGTAGAATCTTATTGACAATCTATTGTTAGTATTGGACTACTTCAGGGAGAGTTTCATAGACTTGAAATAGCTCTGCTGTTCTTTTGGGGTGAGCAACAAACTAACAAAGCCATAAATATCGTGAAAAGGACATGCAATCAACTTCCTGGAATTTTTCGAAGAAACAGTCGAGTGGGTGACTGAAGTCAAATATTTCGACTCGGTCATCTATAATATAATGAACTAAACAGCAGAATGAAAAATCATTCTCTATTTATAAAAGAAATTCTAAGAAAAGTTCATCTCTGTGTACCTTCAATACAAAAAAAAAAAAAACAACCCTGTATTTATCCTAAACACCTTTTCAAGAAAATCATCTGAACCGTGGTTACCTGGTCGTAAAGCCTCGACTTCTAGGACCGGAGAGAGCCGCGGTGGCCTGGAGGTAAGGTCTCGGCTTCGGAACAGGAGGGTTTCAGGTTCGAAACTTGATTCCACCGAAGAACCGTCGTGTAAGGGGGTTTCTTGCAAATTAAATCTGCCAGGCCAAACGTCCTCCGGCTGGTGTGGAGAGGGGGGTGCCAGCTCGGGTATCGTCCTCGTCATCTGACCGCGGATCAAAATGACGAGGTCCGTTCCAAAATAGCTCTAGTGTTGCCTTACAACGGAAGTTAATATAACTAAACTGTGTACCCTCAATACAAAAAACCTGGAATTATCCTTAACACCTTTTCAAGAAAATCCTCGGGACCGTGATGCTCTAGTGGTAAGGCCTCGACTTCGGGATCAGAGGGTTTCAGGTTCATGACCAGATTCCACCAAAGAACCGCCGTGTAAACAGGTCTGGTACACGTGAACCAAACAGGAACCAAACGCCCTCTCGTTAGTGCGATGTGGTGTGTGAGCTTGGAGAGGGTTTGCCAGTTCAGGTGTAGTCCTTTTCATCGCACCAAGGTTCAAAAGGACGAGACACGTCCCCAAATACCCATCGCGTTACTTTAAAATTGGAAGTTAATATAACTAAACTAAACCAACTCGGTTACATTAAAAAATTGGAAGTTAATATAACTAAACTAAACCAACTCGGTTACATTAAAAAATTGGAAGTTAATATAACTAAACTAAACCAACTCGGTTACATTAAAAAATTGGAAATTAATATAACTAAACTAAACCAACTCAGTTACATTTATCTTTCTATGTTGCTTTGAAAATTATGCATTTAGGGGTGCATTCACAAATTTCAAAATGTTTTATATGGCAATCATATGTTACTGGTCAAGCATTTCTCAAATAAAATACAGGCCGTGGTGGCCTGGTGGTAAGGTCTCGGCTTCGGAACAGGAGGGTTGCAGGTTCGAGGCCTGATTAAACCGAAGAACCCCCATGTAAGCGGGTCTGATGCATGTTAAATCCGTCTGAGCCAAACGTCCTCCCACTGGTGAGGTGTGGAAGTTTGGAGAGGGGGTGCCAGCTCGGATGTCGTTCTCGTCATCTGAGCGCGGTTTAAAATCACGAGGCTCATCCCAAAATAACCCTAGTGTTGCTTTACAAAGGGACGTTAAAGTAACTAAACTAAAAACTCAAATAAAATAGGACCGTGGTTGCATGGAGGTATATTCTCAGCTTCAGGACCTGAAAGTTTCAGGTTCGACCCCCGATTCTACAGAAGAACTGTCGTGTAAGCGGGTCTGGTTCACGTTAAATCCATCGGGTCCAAGCGTTCTCCCACCGATGTGGTGTGAAAGTTTGGAGAGGGGGGGTGCCAGCTCAGGTGTCATTCTCGTCATCTGACAGCTGTTCAAAATTACAAGTCTGGTCCCAAAATAGTTCTCGAGTTGCTTTAAAATGGGGTGATAATATAACTGAACTAAATTAAACTCCAACAAATCCTTATGCAGCACCGGTATGATATCCAATAATCAGCAGATAAAGACACAAATTCTTCCAAATAAATTGCGCAGAATTATTTCAAATGTATTTTGGTTCGTATCAAATTATATTATTAATGGCAGTGGATTGAAGAATAGAAACCACTGAAAAACACATTAGAAATTGTAATTATGTTTTGGAACTGAAAACAATTCTAAAAATATAATAGAAAACCATATTGCACGCATAGAAAATAATGGAAGACACACAATTCTCTTTTAAAAATACCAAATGCTTTAAGCCTCTTAAAATCTTTTTTTAATCCTTTAAGCTAATGCATCCACTTTTCTAAATTACTCCAAATATGAATTTATTTCTTGGAATTTTATCATTAAAATCCTTTTAGAGTAAAATTCCCTAGCTCAGAAGATTAAGCAATCGAACAAGGAGGAATTTATCCCTTTAAACCTCCCCCTTTTCCCTAAACTGAAGATAAACAATGTTTATAAGTAAAAACGGACTGTTCTAGTACTCTATATGGGGATGTAATCTATATGTTTTATAAATTTATAAGTCTTCCGTTTGGCGTACACACGATTATCCTTTAAATAATCTCTAATATCGGCTTGAATCATAGGGATTATTGCAACCTCTCTTACCCCATCCATTTCATTTTAATTTAAAATTCAAATGCATTTTAAATTGTTCCGGTAATGGGAAAGAAATATAAATCTATAGTTGGAATAATGGCATTAAATAAATGCATTTCTTATCATTTTGCCGAAAATAGATGTAATTTATTGACAGAAAAATTTGAAGATGGGTCTGAAGATTATCTATTTTTCATTCTTAATGCATTTTGAAATGTATCTTCTAAATGTCCACTTTTTTTTAAAGCTTTTTTTTAATTTTTATACTAGCATGTCCTAGCTATCATGGCTATTCTCTAATTGTTATACTAGCATGATCTAGCTATCATGGTTATTCTTTAATTTTTATACTAGCATGTCTTAGCTATCATGGCTCTTTTTTAATTATTATACTGGCATGTCTTCGCTATCATGGCTCTTCCTTAATTTTTATACTAGCATGTCTTAGAAATCATGGCTCTTCCTCAATTTTTATACTGGCATGTCTTAGTTATCATGGCTCTTCTTTAATTGTTATACTAGCATGTCCTAGATATCATGGCTATTGTTAAGAATTCGTTGAACTACGTGATCTTCCTTGGCGGAGCTAGCCGCCAATCATGTAAACATCACGTGGTCTCACTGTTGCTGCTTTGTTTATATATTTTTTTCAGAAGAATCGAACTTGACCCTCGGACGGTGGGGAATGTGATCTTTGCTCTCTCTCTTCCCAAATAAAGTCTAGAGCGGTTTTCTAGACCCACTATACTATGGAGTATCCCTGTGCCTTTTGTTGTTATGTTATCTAATAAACCCCCAAAAAGACAACCTGTGCCTTCAAGTTATTTATCCAAGGAACAATCTTCACTATCATGTAAATTATTGCTGCATCTAGAGAAACAGCAATAATTAAATTTAATCTCAATTGACTTTAGCTATTCTTTTATTTTTATTCTAGCCTGTCCTAACTATCATGACAATTTTTTTATTTTATAATAGCTATTATGGCTATTTTATTTTTATACTAGCATGCCTTAGCTATCATGGCTATTCTTTACTTTTTATATTAGCATGCCCTACCTATCATGGCTATTCTTTACTTTTTATATTAGCATGCCCTAGCTATCATGGCTATTCTTTTATTTTTATACTAGCTATCATGGCTATTCTATTTTTATACTAACATGTCCCAGCTATCATGGCTATTCTTTTATTTTTATACTAGCTATCGTGGCTATTCTTTTATCTTTATGCTAGCTATCATGGCTATTTTATTTTTATACAAGCTATCATGGCTATTCTTTTATTTTTATACTAGCATGTCCTAGCTATCGTGGCTATTCTTTTATCTTTATGCTAGCCATCATGGCTATTCTTTTATTTTTATACTAACTATCATGGCTATTCTTTTATTTTTATACTAGCATGTCCTAGCTATCATGGCTATTCTTTTATCTTTATGCTAGCTATCATGGCTATTCTTTTATTTTTATGCTAGCTATCATGGTTATTCTTTTATTTTTATATTAGCATGTCCTAGCTATCGTGACTATTCTTTTATTTTTATACTAGCATGTCCTAGCTATCATGGCTATTCTTTAATTTTTATATTAGCATGTTTCAATCCGCCCGATATTTTGAAGGCTCTGGTGACCTATTGATAAGATGTTAACTCGGAACCAAAGGACTCCCTGTTCGAACCCTATTTCAATGAAGATCTGTTTTGTATACGGATCTGATGCTGGTTAAGTCTGACATCGTGAGTCAAACGTCTTCATGAAGGTGTGGTACTAAAGTTTGAAAAGGGGAAGAAAGCTAAAGAGTCCCTGAGTTCTTCCCCTATCAGGTGCCATTCATGTCGTCTGATCAAGGTTAAAAATTACAAATCTATTTTCGGGTTCTTGTGTATTAACCGCGTTTTAGGCATTTATCCTTTGAAAAAACTCTTAGTCTTACTTGGAAATGGGGTGTTAGTAGTGTTAGTTTAACTAAATTGAACCATCTAATCTACTTTTAGTTTAAAACACACATTGAGCTAGGTAGTTGAAATTTAGCATACATATTCAACGACAAATCTGTAGAATTCATGGTTTGAAATAAATACATTCAAAAGAAGTCTGTCTGTCTAGCTGATCGGAGATTAGTGAAAACGGTAGCTACAAAACTTGAACTAGATGGATTACATTCGGTATGCATATTTAACATCTAACATGCAAATTCGTTACAAATTTAGCAAAAGGTTCGTCATCTGTCCATCTGTATTTTAGCATACCTGTAAATCCGATGTCTTACAAAAATAAAATTTCGCATGTTATCTTTTGACTAAAATTGTAGTTCTGTATCAGATTTGGGTTTCAATCGCCAGTGAAAAAAATGCATTCAAACTACATATTCGATTTTCGGGTAGATGTGTATTAACCGCATATTATAGATTAATCGCCAAAAATTACGCAATTTCAATAAAAATGCTAGATTTAAGCTGAATATCAATATACCGTAACTGTATGCAGATCAATGTCATACAATCTATAAAAATAAAAATGAATGTTTGTCTGTATGTCTCTTATGCAGTGCCGTACCGCTCATGCGATTGCTATGAAACCTTGAATATTTATTACTTGCATTATTTCTTTCTTTTGAAGATGGAAAAACAAAATATTTCCAATCCTAAAGTCTCAAATAATAAAGTTAAAAAAATAGAATTAACATTATTTATGCTTCTTATTTACATATAATTCAATTTCAATGAATGTATTTATTACCGATATGTAAATAAATATTATACTTTTCATCATTCCTAATTAAACAAGACAGTTATTTTAAATTTCAAACGATATTTCCAGTATTATTTCTTCTGTGGCAGCAACGCTACGGAAATCAGCTAGTTAATACTTAAGCACCGGTTTTATTTATTACATGACGCATACATTTATCATGTGAGAATCTAAAAATCAGAGTACTTAACGATATTGCCCAAGGTTCATAATTGTAGGCGGAGAGGTAATGCGTTTATTACAAAGTATTCAAGACAATTTTGACGAAAATACTTCCGCTGTTCTAACTAAATGCGATTGCTGAATTCCGCGAAGCAATCTACGGTCGAAAAATATTTTAGTATACTTACATTTTCATGAAGGCAGAAAATTGGATTAGAGCCACTAGGCATTAATTAACGAATCCAGAATTAAGTATGTTGTTTACCTAAAACTTTAATGGAACTTAAATGGATTTCCACATTATTATTGTTAATCTGTACCGGCGGATTTAATAACAGCCTAAAAGTTTTTCCGAATTTCGCCATTTCTACACGCGACTGCAGTGATGATTGGTACTTTTATTTTAATCTTATTCATCCAATTGTTTAATCAGCAGTCATATTTGATGTATTTATTACAAATTCTCCGGAAAAAGCACTTAACGCTAGAATACAGGATTTTGTTTATTATTTTTACGAAAATGTATTCTGAATAGCTGTACATGATTTGGGAAAGTTATTTAAAACTCGCTGGTACCAGGCGTATTGCTACAACTGAACCAATATGAAGTGCAATCAATCAATAATTTTGCCATGTTTTATCGCAATAGGATGAACGGTACGACAGTACATAAAATACGAACAAATATTCATTTTTATATTTTAGATTTATGTGTTCTTTTAGAATTGTAAAACTTGGTGTTCTTTCAGAACTATAATGAAAGAAACTATTTATTGTATCTCGTGATTCGTTTCATATTCGTTCAAAATTCTCAAGTTTAATTTTAGAAAATGTGATTAAAATATTTTCTTTTAAAATTGATTAAACATAGAAAATATATTTATGCCAAAAAAATCTTTCATACAGTTGAAAAGATAATTTTTGAAAATTAACATGGCGCAAAATTATTTGTACTACGATATTTTTAATGGCTACTGCGAAAAACGCTAACATTTTATTAAAATTTAAAAAGATCTTGCAAAACCTTTCTCGTACAATCTGTAATAAAGTTGTTACCTCTGAGAATGACTTACATGGCATTTGCGTAAAATAGCTACAAATATTAAACTTTAACTTGGATTTTGCATTTCCACAGAATCTATTTTTTCCTCGGCGAGTTATTTGGAGATTAATCCTTGGTAAATATATGCACTTGAGATTATTTTTTTAAATTTTAGATAATTGTACTAACTCTATAATCATCATGTATGCGTAAACAATAAGCTGACCAATTTCATCGCAATTCGATGAACTGTTTAGGAAGGCATAAGAGACGTACAAACTTTACATCCCGTGACTTGTTATATAAAATATGCTTTACACGCTTTAGTCAGTATTTTTAACACGAATTTTCCTTACAATAATTGTTACACAGTTGGAACTACAAAGGAAACTCTTTGAAGGAATTTTTTAATATATAAAAGTATGCAAAAAATTGCACCGCATGTTACAATTATTGATTAACAATGAAAATATTAATTTAACTGTTTAACCGTCATGAATTGCTGCTAATGAAAATATCTGCATAGTGAAAACTGCAAACAAATCATTTAAAAAGAACTTGTAGTACACAGAGCTGCGCATTAGTGTATTGCATGCTGCAATGTATTTTTGGCTCTGAAAACAGGTAGCTACACTGCATATAACCATCATAACTACAGCAAAGAAAAAAATATCCTCACTGTGAAAAATGCAAACAAAACATATTTAATTGAAACTTAGTGTGTATTGAGCTACGTATTATTGTATTGCATGTTGCAATGTATTTTCAGCTCTGAAAACTGTAGCTACATACATTGGGTATAACAGTTATGACCAGCTATAACCGTCATAACTACTGCAAAGAATAGAAAATATCCTCACTGTGAAAAATGCAAACAAAACATATTTAATTGAAACTTAGTGTGTACTGAGCTACGCATTAGCGTATTGCATGTTGCAATGTATTTTCAGCTCTGAAAACCGTAGCTACATTGCGTTTCGTTATTCAAAATAGTAGCTAATTACCATAATGAAAAGCTGCATATGAAAAGAAATATCTATATAATGAAAACTTCTGAAAATAAATCCAATATTTAAATGAAGTTTTTAGCACATAGAGCTACGCATAAAAGTGAATCTCATGCGAAAATGAGTGTTTGGTTTTAGAAACAGTAGCTACTGTGCATATTACCTTTACTAACTGCTATAAATAAAAGAAAATATCTGCATAGTGAAAACTGCAAAGAAATGATATTTAAATGAAGCTTGTAGTGAATAGATATATTCAAAAACATGTACCGCATACTGCAAAGAATGTTTGACTCTGAAAATAATCGCTACAATGCTTATAATATTATGGTTTGTTGAAAATAAAAAAAATATCCATAGTGAAAAGTGCAAAACAAAGCCTATTTAAATAAAACTTGTATACAAAGCTACATATAAAAGTGTATCGCATGCTGCAATAAGTGTTTGACCTTGAAAACAGTAGCTACATTGCGTTATAATCATCATGAATGCAAATAAAAGAAAATATCTCTGTAGCAAAACTGCAAACAAAACATATTAGAATGAAACTTGCAGCGTACAGAGTACACATAAGTGTATCGTATGCTGCAAAGTTATGATTGGCTCTGAAAACAGAAGCTACACAGCATAAAACCGTCATTAACTGCTGCAAATAAAAGGAAATATCTGCATAGTTAAAACTGCAAAACAAAGCATATTCAAATGAAACTTGTAACAGGCAAAGTTACGTATGAAAGTGTATTGCATGCTTCAATGAGTATTTGGCCTTGAAAACAGTAGCTACTCTGCATATAACCACCATGCACAGATGTAAATGAAAGGAATATGCATCATGAAAACTGTAAAATATATATTTAAATGAAATTTTTAGCATACTAAGCTACATATAAGTGTATCGCAAGCTGCAATGAGTGGTTTTGAAAACAGTATAACCATTGCTACGTAGCATATAGCCGCCACAAACTGCTGCAAATAAAAGAATAGCGAAAACTGCAAATGAAACATTTAAATTAAACTTGTGTACAAAGCTACTCATAAAAGTGCATCGCATGCTGCAATGAATATTTGGCCCTGAAAACAGTAGCTACTCTGAATATAACCATCACGAACAGATGCAAATAAAAGGAATATGCATAATGAAAACTGTAAAGAAACATATTTAAATGAAGTTTGTAGCATACTGATCTACGCAGAAGTGTATCGTATGCTGCAATGAGTGGTTTTGAAAACAATATTACCATAGCTACATAGCATATAACCGTCACGAGCTGCTGCAAGTAAAAGAAAATATCTCCACAGTGAACACTTAAATTAAACTTGTGTATAGAGCTATACATAAAAGTATATCACATACTGCAATGAATGTTAGGCTCTGAAAACAATAGCTACACTTCATGTAAGCCTTATAAATTTCATCAAATATTGTCAAAATTTTTTTTGTACTATTGGATTTATATATAAAACATATTTTTTAATTTCTCTCTGTACATTTATTATTGTATTGCGCATCCGATGCAGTCAATATTGTGTTAACTCAGCCAAACTATGTTTAAAATGTTTTTTACGAAACTTTGCATTGAAGCCGCGATTGATTAAAATTTTTTGTACATCTCTGAGCCTTAATTTTATCACCATATTCATTAAATACTACATTTATGCATTTTATTCCGAACCCAAACGCACACTCAATGCAGACAGACATTTTGCAACCATCCGAAAGGATAAATATTTGAGAATCACTGCTGCGTTTTCAGGAAATTCTCCTACACGAACGCCAGAAGAGATATTCGGGTGCTTATAAAAATAATTCTCGGATCTTTTTGGAAGAAAAGGCGCTTTTTCATTTCTCAGTATCTCTGGGCATTATTCGGTTCTTCCCTTTGGTTTTTATTTTCCTCCCGGAAGGCGGGCGATAGAAGTGTAATGGTTTATCGCCGTTTTTTGCCGAGCCAAAGAATCCCCATCATTCAGAGCGGTCATCGCAGCGTAATGGCCGCTCCTAGCATTTGTCACGTTGTCATGAAAGAGTCCGTAAGCTAAGTGAGCGATGCGGTAAGTGTATTGGATAAGGGAGATCTTTGGCAGGGGAATGCTATCAAGGAATTGCATTGGAACTGTCTCGAGTCGACGAAGAGATGCTGCTTTTGCCCAAGACGGGCGAACTTGAAATGAAATTTTGTTATAATTTTTAACTTGGCAATGTTTTTAGGGTAGTATATTTTCTGTAATATTTCTTTTGGCGATGCAAAGAATCATTCCAAATATTGAACAAAGCAAAGAGTTAAATTTATGGGAACAAAATCTGGTGTATAATTACTTCTAGTGTAGTAGGTAGACGCGCTAGAAGAATGAAAATTTTCTTTAGATTTTAATTAATTGACTATTCAACGGTATGGTACGAAGAGTTTGGAGTATTCTTAAGAATGATTCTCGAATATTTTCGATAAATGGACCATTATTTTCATATTTCAAAATTGGTTTTAATTTTCCATTTGGAAGGAATGCTGTGGAAGTATAATGGTTGCCAATGTGTTTTGGCCAAGCCAAAGAATCCCCATCATTTAGAATGGCGACCGTAGTGTAATGCTTGTTCCTAGTATTTGTCACATTGTCATAAAAAAGGCCGAAGCTGAGTGTGTAATGTGGTAAATGTATTGAATATTCAACGGTAAGGTAATAAGAGTTTGGAGCATTCTTAAGAATGATTCTCTGATCTTTTCGGATAAATGGGCCGCTTATTATTATTATTTTTTTTCATCTTTCGGAATTGGTTTTTATTTTCCACTTGGAAGAAATGCAGATGGTTGTCATTGTGTTTTGGCCAAGCCAAAGAATCCCCATCATTTAGAATGGCGGTCGTAATGTAATATCTCTTCCTAACATTTCTCATTGTCATAAAAAAGGTCGTAGCTGAGTGTGTGATGTGGTAAATGTACTGAATATTCAATACATTTAGTAAATTAATTGAATATTCAACGGTAAGTTAATAAGAGTTTGGAGTATTCTTAAGAAGGATTCTCGGATCTTTTTGGATAAAGGAGCGTTTTTTTTTTCAATTTTTAGAATTGGTTTTTATTTTCCACTTGGAAGGAAATGCAATGGAAGTATAATGGTTTCTACTGTGTTTTGGCCAAGCCAAAGAATCCCCATCATTTAGAATGGCTATCGTAGTGTAATATCTGCTCCTAGCATTTGTCACATTGTCATAAAAAAGGTTGTAGCTGAGTGTGTGATGTGGTAAATGTATTGAGTAAACTAATATTAATAAATTAATTGAATATTCAACGATAAGGTAATAGGAGTTTGCAGTGTTCTTAAGAGTGATTCTCGAATCTTTTCGGATAAAAGAGCGTTTTTATTTTCACATTTCAGAATTGTTTTTTAATTTCCACTTGGAAGTGTAATGGTTACCCCTGTGTTTTGGCCAAGCTAAAGAATCCCCATAATTTAGAATCTCCATTGGAGTGCAATGGCTGCTCCTAGCATTTGTCACGTCATAAAAAAGATCATAGTTGAGTGTGTGATGTGGCAAATACATCGGATAAAAAAGATATTTTTCGGGGGAATGCCATTGGTGCATTGCAATGGAACAGTCTCTCATCGACAACTCATTTTTTTTTCGTTACTTGCGAAGTTTAAACCTCTGACCTCGTATTTTTAAAAAAATCGCTATTTAGATGTGTTGTTTGCAAATAAATTAAAATATTTTTCAAATAAAGTGAACTGATTCTATGTTACACGATAATAATGATATAATAAAAATCTGCAATCTTAAAAATAGCACTCTAAACTGCAAAAAATGGGGAATGCAAAAGAAAAATGGACTAATTGTCAATCCGCGGAAATCATAGTATAAGCAGTTGGAGGTTATTTTGTCTTTTCATTGAATTTATAAAGTAGTATACTTGAATGAACTCTAATTAAAATCAAATACTTAAATTTCAGCCCATTCTTCCAAGAATATTCATAATTGATTACCGTTTACAAATTTTATATCGCCTTATATATTTCTTAATATAACTTTATACTTTAATTACTATAGCTTTATATTATAACTTGTATATAGCTTTATATATTTCTAAAGAATATTTTAGTTCAGCATATAAAAATGTCCAATCTTATAATTAAATATTGTTTAGATTATTCTAAAACACTTTTTTTCTCATTATTGTTTAAAATAATTTAAATTTAATTTAATTATAATTTAATTTATTTAGTTTTTTATTACTAAATTATTATTTAATTATTATTTAATTAAATAATAATTTAGTCCCAACTTTGGAATTTTTTATACAAGCGATATTGAAATTATCTCTCAAGAAAGGATCCCTTATAGATTATCAAAAGTTGGTATTGCTACTTATATAAATGGTTAATTAAAACCCCTAAATATCTGATTTCAAAACTGGAGAGGGGTAAAAGAGGGCCCCGGAACTTCCATTACCTAAGGGGGCCCCTTCACGACATCATCCATCTCATACACTCACGAAAATGCGCGACATTTTATTACATAAAAGCATGTCTACCGTTAACCTCTACTGAACTTAGATGTATAATTTCTTTTGTCCTTATTGGTTTCATCATGGAACAGAAATCGGCAAAATGACGTCATGCCTCCTGACAGCTACTGATTTTATCTGATTCCACTTCTTGAGCCCGCTCCTGATGGCATCTGAAATCGGTTATCTCGGAGTGATCCTATCTTGTCAGTCGCTATCTGTAGAATGAAAAGTTATATACTACAGATTGAGGGTGGTAAGATAAGCGGAAAGTGCGTAAGCTATTAGTGTGTGGTTATTTGGATAGACTGTCCGCTCTATTGGAAGAGTCATACCTAAATAAAATGGCATTTGGGGTATAGCGGCCTCCTGATTTTTTTCTTATAATAATCTTCACATTCCGCTCTCCAGCCTTCTCAAAACTTTGTTTAGGTTAAAATTGAAATTAAATAAATAATTGCATCGTAATTGTCCAAGCAAATTAGTTAAACGAATTATAAATAAAATAAGTTATATAGCCAGTTAACAATAATAAAAAGTGTGTAAAAGTATTTGAAATTATATTTTGGACATTTAATTTTAATTTTTTATGCAACATTCTTTCTATTCCACCCTCCCTGATTCCCAAAATTTCAGGATAAAATTGAAACTAAATTTAAATAAATGCATCATAATTATCCAAACAAATTAGTTAAATGAATTATAAATAATATACCAGTTTTATAGCCAATTAACAATAGTAAAAATGTAGTTATGTGAAAGTAGTTTGGTGCAGTATTGCCAAACATGGCACTTGAGCCAAAAAAAAAAAAAAAAAAAAAAAAAAAAAAAACTACATTAAAAAAAAAACCCAAACCATGTGAAAGTAGTTGAAATTATATTTTGTACATTATACTTTATACATTTTTTTATACAACATTCTTTATATTCTACCCTTCCTCCTTCCCAAAACTTCAGAATAAAACTAAATTTAAATAACTGCATCATAATTATCTAAATAAATTAGTTAAATGAATTATAAAGAATATAACAGTTTATATCGCCAACTAATAATATTAAAAATGTAGTTATGTGAAAGTAGTTTGGTACAGTATAAAATTGAAACTAAATTTAAATAAATACCTCATAATTATCCAAGCAAATTAGTTAAACGAATTATAAATAATATAGCGGTTATATAGATAATTAACATCAACAATAATAAAAATGTAATTATGTAAAAGTAGGTGAAATTTTATTTTATACGTTTTGGATACTATGCATTTTTATATAACATTCTTTATATTCCACCCTCCCTCCTTCCTAAAGCTTCAGGATGAAATTAAATAAATGCATCGTAATTATACAAATTAATTAGTTAAACGAACTATAAATAATACAGCAATTATATGGCCAATTAACAATAATAAAAATGTAATTATGTGAAAGTAGTTGAAATTATAATTTATATATTTTGGACATTTTATTTTATACATTTCTTATACATCATTCTTTATATTCCACCCTCCCTTCATCCCAAAACTTCAGGATAAAATTAAATTTAAATAAATGCAACGTAATTATCCAAACAGGTTAGTTAAACAAATTATTATTGATAATTGTAGTAATTATGTAACCGAATAACAATAATAAAAATGTAATTATATTAAAGTAGTTGAAATTATATTTTATACATTTTTTTATACATCATTCTTTATATTCCACCCTTCCTCCTTCCGAAATCTTCAGGATAAAATTGAAACTAATTTTAAATAAATGCATCTTAATTATCCAAACAGATTAGTTAAATGAATTATTATTAATAAACATAGTAATTTTAGCCAAATAACTATAATAAAAATATAATTATGTGGAAGCATTTGAAAGTTTATTTTATACATTTCCGACGCTATATTTTATGCAATTTCTATACAACAGTCCTTGTATTCCACTCCCCTTCTTTCTAGAAATTTTAAGTTTAGATTAAAATTGGAATTAAGTAATTACATCTTAATTATTCAAACCGATTAGACATACAAATTATAAACAAATAATATAAAAATTATATAGACAATTAGCAATTAGAAAAATGTAATCATCTGACCGTGGTTCAAAATGACGAAGTCCGTCCCAAATTAGCCCTAGCGTTGCTTCAAAATGGGATGTTAAAATAACTGAGCTAAACTAAACTAACCTTCTAAGTGTATACAGTGGCACAAACAATTGAGGATACACTTTACTTTTACTTGATAAATCCAACTTTCAATCGAAATAACACATTAACTAGAAGTACAAACGTACTTTTATTCTTAGACATAACAAAAAGGTTAATTAACAATAAAAATAAAGAAAAATCAAATTCTAAGTTTGGGCAATTTTATCTTAAACTTTTTCGACTGTTATTTTTGTCTTTTGAAGTTGGTTCTGGGAATTTAAATTCGCAAATTTTAATGAAAAATGTCTCCTCGGAGAGAGACCAGTATTGATGTAAGAAAATTTATATTAAGGTTACTTAAGAAAGGAAACTCTTATCGTGAAATAGTTGAAATTGTCGATAGAAGCCACTTGTGTGTCCAGAAAATCATTGGAAGATTTAAAAGCGATGAATTAATTGAAAATAAAAGTGGAAGAGGAAGAAAAAATATTCTGAATGATGTAGCCAAAAGGAAAATTTTGAAGGATATCAAGATCGATCCTAAACTAAGTGCAGTCAAACTAGCTGCAGAAACTTCTCGAACAATGGGCAGAAGTGTTAGTGCTGAAACTGAGAAATGTCATTAGACATACTGGATATAACAGTTTAGTACTTCGAAAGAAACCATTTATAAGCTTACAAAATCAGAAAAAGCGTTTGGAGTTTGCAAAAAGCATCAATTCAAGACATATAAGAAAGTTATATTTAGTGATGAAAGTAAATTCAACATTTTTGATAGTGATGGTCGTCGGAGCGTTTGGAGAAAGCCGCTTTGGATCTAAAAAATTTACGTCCTACAGTTAAACATGGTGGTGGCTCCGTCATGGTTTGGGGTTGTATGGCTCCAAACAGGGTATTAAATTTAGTTTTTATAGATGGCATAATGGATTATAAGCTTTATATAGATATACTCATAACAATCTTAAAGAAAGTGCCAAAAATTGGGTTTAGATGGCAATTTCATATTCTAGCACGACAACGACCCCAAACATACGGCACGTAATGTCAAAATGTGGTATCTTTCATTGTAAACAGCAATTGCACACACCACCACAGTCCTCTGAGATCAATGTCATAGAAAGTTCGTGGGCCACACTCGAAACAACGTACCAAGAACACCAAATTTGACACGAAGCCCATTTAAAGCAAGTGTTACAAGAAGAATGGGATAAAATATCTCCAGAGGACATTATAAAAGACAAAGGACATGCAACCAAATATTGACACTGTCTTTGTATGTGATATATCAAAAAAATTCATTGATGTATTCTTAATTTTTTGAGGTAAAAATCTGTCTATGTCTATTTCAAATACTTGTGAAATTTTTAATTTTAGATAATTTTTTTGTTGATTTTTGTTATTATTACTGTAAATTAACCCTTTTGTTACGCGTGAAAATAAAAACACGTTTTCTCTTCTAGTTAATGTGTTATTTCGATTGAAAGTTGGATTTATCAAGTGAAAGTAAGGTGTATCCAATTTTTTGTGCCACTGCATAATATTAATAATTTAAAAATATACTGAGAAAACCAGACGAATTTTCATTGAATAATTCGGAACAACTTTGTAAAACTGTATTAAATATTTTCGTAATATTTTATCCATATTTAATGCCCCATTGCATCTATACTATTATCTAAAAATAAAAAGAGGAAATGATTTCCCCGAAATTTCCTTGCATAATCTATACTTATAATAAAGCTCAATGTGTGTGTGTGTGTGCGTGTGTGTGTGTGTGTGTGTGTGCGTGTGTGTGTGTGTGTTGGCGCTCTACAGGCCAGACCGTTGGACCTACAGCTACCAAATTTGGTACATGTATACCTTGGAGGTCCGGAATGTGCACCTCGGAGCCCCTTTTTCGAATTTTTAATTAGAATTTGAATTAATTAAAATTTAAGCGAAATTTTGACGTTTTTCCGCTATAACTTCCGAAAATATGATCGCATAAACATTATTTTTACATCAATTTAAAGATTAAAAAATTAGCTTTCTAACGGTATGAAGTTTTTTAATTTATAATGTAAGCTTCTATTTTTAACGAATTTTTAAAGAAATATTTTAACCATGTTTTTATCACGTGACTGGATAAAATAAAAGAATGCCGGAAGTTCAAATAAAAAAATTATCATCGCAAAATAAATCTACAGAAATGCAACTTTTAAGCACGTGACTGGATAAAATAATATAAATATAACATGTGATATTTTCTTTAAAAAATAAATGCAAAGCAAAGGTTTCTACAATCGTTTGCAATATCTATATCATTAACTCAATAAATCTTCTTCATTTACGGTAAACCTGATTGAATTTAGACAGGATATGCATTGAAATCCGGACTTAATGGCATATTTATGTAATCGTTTGCAATATCTGTATCATTAATTTAATACTTTTTTTTCCTTTCTCGCTTTCTTTAAAAAAACATATTTAATATTTTGGCAACATCACCGATTTTTTTTAAATATTTTGGAAGCATAATCGATGGTTAAAACTAACTGATTTATAAAATTAAAGAATATTATTAGGAAAAGGTGTACTTTTAGAACTTTCCGTCCATCATCTTAAAGAAAATATTAATTTCAGGTCAATCAATGCCCGGAATTACTTCAAGGCTAATGAATATGTGATTTAATTGAAAATTTTAGAACGCTTTACTCATGGCGAACCAGCTGGTCGCCAAAGGCGGCTAGTCTTTAATAAATGTACATGTGTATTATTAGGTCATTAGTGGGCAATATTTACGAAGGAGCTTAAGTGTGTGATCTTTAGCGATTTATCGTTGGAAATAATTTGGAATGAGCATTGTAGATACTTTTCATCCAAAATTTGACACAGAACTGCAATTGAAATGAAAATCAAATGTCATTTGTTACAAAATCGCGTTTTTAATAATCGCGTTTGCATACTTGAGGAAGTATAGTTCGACAGATGGTTAACATTTTGTCGGTTTTTTGTTCCAAATCTCATATCTCCATTTTGGAGGTTAAATCTGTGTGAAAATTTTTATCCGTTTAGCTCTTTTCGTTTTGTATTTACAGTGTTAACTTACATTAGATAGCTGGAAAAATAAGCGTCCTATAAATGTATTTCGTTTAAAATATGATGGGAAATATTCAAATCTTGAGTAAAGTTCAAATAACAAACTCCATTCTTCCAGCTCAAAGCATCTATGAGTTATCAAGTTCATAGACAAATAGGCATAATTCAAAAATTGTGTTTTTCGATCTTAGGTTGAAACAGTTACAGACATCAAAATTTCGAGTTCGGATTCTTTTTTAGATTTCATTAATTTCTTTTTTTATATAAAATTCGGATAAGAAAAAGTAAAAATGTCTGCCTACTGTTTGTCCTTGATGGAGTATTACAAGCAAAACTGTTTACTTTAATCTTACCAAAATCTGTATAACTATTCTTTCAAGGATGCGAATGTGAACATTAACACGATTTTTTCGAAATAATAATTAACGGTTTCGGCACAACTATTCTTTCGAGGATGCGAATGTGAACATTGACGCGATTTATTCGAAATAGTAATTAAGGTTTTCGGTACAACTATGCTTAGGATGTGAATGTTAACATTGACGCAATTTTTTCGAAATAGTAATTAGGGTTTTCGGTACAATTATGCTTAGGATGTGAATGTTAACATTGACGCAATTTTTTCAAAATAATAATTAAGGTTTCCGGCACAACTATTCTTTCAAGAATGCGAATGTAAACATTGACACGATTTTTTCAAATAGTAATTAACGTCTTCGGCACAACTATGCTTTCGAGGATGCCAATGTGAACATTGACACGATTTTTTCAAATAGTAATTAACGTTTTCGGCACAGCTATGCTTTCGAGGATGCGAATGTGAACATTGACGAGATTTTTTCGAAATATTGATTAAGGTTTTAGTTGATCGAAAATGAAGAAAAATGTCAGTGTTTTTTATTATTTCTTTTTCAAAAAATATTACACGAAATTAATTTTAAAAATGAAAAAAAAAATATTTCTTTCAATGACAGAGCCGCGATGGCCTGGCAGAATGATCTCGGCTTCGGAACCGGAGGGCTTCAGGTTCGAAACCTGATTCCACCGTAATGTAAACGGGCTTGGTGTACGTTAAATCCATCGGGTCCAAACGTTCTCTTGCTGGTGTGGTATGGACGTTTGGAGAAGGGATGTCAGCTCATCTGACCGTAGTTAAAAATAACATGGCCCGAAATAGTTCTAGTGTTGTTTTAAAACGAGCGTTTATATAACTTGAACTCAACTATCTTTCAATGATTTATTTTGTCACTAGGCATTTTCCTTCAATTTTTAAAATATGTTTAAATGCAACCTTTTTAAGAATGCATCCAAATAGGATTTGGAATGGCATTTTTTAGTACTGAAATTTAAGTCAAACTTATTTCATTTTTCATCTAATCTTTAGTCATATTTTGTAAATCTTACTAGAATTATCATTATAGATATATTTTTACATTAAGACTTTATTTTTTAGTAGTGAAAATGTAATAAACGATTTTATAATTTACATATGCTAGAATTTCTTTTTTTTTCTGTAAGATCGCAGGCATAAGTAAAATTTTATTTCAGGGTATAGAATTACCATACGATATTTCGTGGCAATGCATATCTCAAATTTCCATGTGTTGTAAACATTCCAAGCAATAACGAATATTTCTGACCTTTTTTTTTTTTTTTTTAATATTTCGTATTAATATGAGACATCATCACCTGTGATGTGAAAAAGTTAAAAATATTCCTTATCTCTAGAAAAATAAAATGTATTTTTTTTCCCCTTATTGAATTTTGAAACCTGAGATAAATGGAGTGGAACCTTAACCGACAATTTATTAGGTGTGCATAGATTATTAAAGAAATTTCCAAAACTTTTAAAGCAATATATATTTTTAACAGCACGATTTACATTATTTTTATGAATTAATGAGTTTATAATTTTTACTAGTTTATGCTACTCGTTTATTGGGTATAATGAACTTAAATATGCAATTTCAACTTAATTTTTTATTCTTAAAAATTGAAATTTTTTTTTGAAATATTTTCTTAAAAATTTATTATCTCTCTTGTATTTCCTTACCTATGCTTCGCGAGGTAAGATGTAAAAAAATTCAAATAAATTCGACATATTTCTTATTTATTAACATAAATTAATAAATAATATCGAATTACTAACTGATTATACAGCAAGAACTCTCTCATCGGGACTTTGTTGATGCTGTACAAATAATTTCCCCCCTAAGAATTGAATATATATTCTTTGAACTTACTTGTTTACATTTGGTAATCCAATATGTAGAAAATGCAAAATCAGTTGATCATATTCTTCAATCAATCAACCACAATTAT
>JAPMOQ010028746.1:896150-911234 GCA_026543055.1 Argiope trifasciata | reverse complement strand
ATTTCATTCATTTTATATTTTGGAAAATAAATTTCAAACCTTCATACATATTACCATGCATTTTTTAATATGGGGAATATAATTTCGAATATCTATCTACATTCTTTTAAGATAGCCGGCATAGTCTCAAAAACACATTGTGCGCTTACAATGACTTTCATGATAATATTCTTTGATACGGAAGGTAAACTCGACAAATTTTGAGAAACCTTTCGTCTCCTTTCTTCCATGTTACTTTCTTCCAGAGTGAGTCATCTCTATCTTCATTTTTTACTTTCTCCGCGCCATCTTTATTCTCTCTCAGTATATGTTCGATTATTTCGTCACCAAGAAGGAATGCGACGGGAAAAAAAATCATCGGTATTCTCCTTCGTATGCTCCTTTTCTTTGCGAATTCTTTGTACTTCTTTTTAAAATTCCGCAAGCCTAATTTTTGAGTTCAATTTTCCGTTTTCCAAAGTACCGTTATTTTGATATTAATAGGATATTTGTCTGCTCAGAATTTGCTATGCTTGGAAAAAATATTTATCAAGAAATTGCAATCTAAAAGATATTACTTTATCTATAAGCAATCTGAAAATTTTAATTGTAAAGCCAGGTATGAAGTTTATTGTATTTCAAATATCTTCTCTATAAATAAAAATGAATGTTTGTCTGTATGTCTGTTATGCGTTGCCGTGCCGCTCATCCGATTTCGATTAAAATTTTGACAACATGACGTGAAAGTTATAGGCATAATACAATCTTGTAAAGTATTATAAATTATTTTCTGATTTATTTACTGCATCTATTAACCATGAATTAATAATCAAATAACTCACCAAGGAGACAACAGATTTAGTAAGGATGCTAAATTTAAGCTAGACGTTAGTATTTCGTAACTACTATACGTAAATGAATTGCAAGTCTTTCTCTGAGGTATTAGTTCTATTAGAGCGTGCGAGAACGTTTTAGGGGACTCAAACCTACAGGTTAGAAATTTTAAACATTTAATGAAATTTTAGCGTTTTTTTGAAGTAACTTCCGGAAATATAGGGCAAATAATTTTGTACCATCTTAGTTTTCAAAAAATTATTTTTTCAACTATATTAATTTTATGGTATAAATATATTTTTTATGTTTAATCAATTTTGAAACAAGATGCTTTAATCACATTTTCTAACATTAAATTTGAAAATTTTGAACGAATATTAAACGAATCCCGAGATACAATAGTTTCTTTCATTACCATTTTGAAAGAAAACTAAAGCTTTACAATTCTAAAAGAATATGCAAATCTAATATATAAAAATGAATATTTGTTTGTAGAATAGAATAATAAAAATAGAATAAATGCTATTTATGATTATCCTTTTTATATCTTTCACTATTTATGGATGTATTCACAGTCGATAAGAAAATAAATACCATTCTTCCAATCATTCTTAATTAAACAAGATAACAATTTCAAATTCCAAACGATGCTTCAATTATTTCTCCTGCGGCATCAACGCCAGCTAGTATTAAACAAATAACCAACATGTCAGCTATAATAACTTTTTTCTATTATTTATGTTAGTTGATATACCCCAGTAAGGTCTCGGTTTCGGAACCGGAAGGTTCCAGGTTCGAGACTCGATTCCACCGAGGAACATTCATGTAAGCGGACTTTGTGCATGTTAAATCCGTCAAATCCGGAGTCAAACGCCCTCCCACTGGTTTAGTGCGAAAGTAAGGGAGCAAAAGTTCAGGTGCCGCCCTCATCATTTGAAAACGTTTGAAAATTACGAGGTCTGTCTTAAAATAGCCCTAGTTTTGATTTAAAACTGGACGTTAGTAAAACTAAACTAAACTGTTCAGGTGTAATATTTAGATGTAAAACCTGTTCTGTATAAAATATTACCATATACAAAATTCTTTTATAAACAGAACATTTTAAAATTGAAATGAAAATATCAATTGAACCAGAAGATTTTTAATAACCACTGATAGTTGGATTTCTTCTTTCATTTGTTCGTTAGTTCTGGACATTTTGTTCATCAATGCTGAAGCTCAAGAAATTTGCATTGATTTGAAATTGTTTGTAAAACTGGGATTTAATCTCTATTTTAAAACCAGTAAAAAAGCAATGTTAATTATATGTACTAAAAAGAAAACCTAAATCGTAAAAGTAGTTCAAAGTATAAATAGGATATTTTGTTTAATTTCTAATTAATTTAATGGTTAGTTTATTTTTGAACTTTGAAAAATTGATAGTACTCCTTCTATTTCTTCAAAAATAAGTTTGAAAAGATTTATTTTGGCCTGGTTATTTAAGAGATGTTGAACATACGCATAAACATACAAACACATAATTTAACATAAAAATGTGTCATTTTTTTTCTTTGTAGACATATTCCACATCTATTTATTCTCATCTATTAATTTTTGAAAGTTAAATAAATATGTGAATTGACGCAGACGATATTGAAACTATGAAAGTTTTAGATTTTCCGTTGCTAAGCAACGGTGAGACTTTGGGCTATTCGGCATTTCAGCTGCATTAAAAAAATACTCTTTTCAGCATCTGTTTAATTGATTTTAAAAGGAATTTTATTCAACTAGATAAAAGAATTATAGCCATTAAAATTTTCGGTCGCCTCTATCTGCGACTTTGGAGTAGTTATAAATGAATGGCACTTGAGAAGGTTATACAACTTTGAATTATGAGAAATTTGGAGTAGCAATTTAGCGAAGCCTAATAATAGCATAAATCCATTATTGAAATTAAAACAAATTGAATTTCAGAGATAAAATTCAAATTTGTTTGCTAAATTTGGTTTTCTTGAAAATAAAAGTATAGTTTTTACATGCAAATAAAAGTTTTTATTGATGGAAAACAAAAATACACACAAAACGTTGTTGCCAGAAGGTGTTAGAATAAAAATGCATACAAAATTTGCCAGAATTTATTAGCAGAATTCCGGAAGAAATTTTTAAAAAATCAAAAATGCACGCAAAAAGTTGTTGCCAGAATAAGTTAGAATAAAAATGCATATAAAGTTTACCAGAATATATTAGCAGAATTCCGGAAGAAATTAAAAGAAAATTTTAAAGCAGACGATTAAAAATTTATGTAAAGAAGAAATATTCATTTTTTTTACCAATGGAAAAAATAATTATTTATTCCAAAATGCTTAATGAAACCTTTTTTATAATTCAGTGACAATAATTTGAAGCTCTTTATTCAAGAAGTATTAAGCTCATGATGAAAATTAATTACCAATAGTTTAAGAATTAATTTAGATCTACTGATATTTTCAATTTGATTAAGAATCGTTTCAGATAAGATGTCCTTTTAGATAAGATGTTTTTTATAATAATTTATAAAAAGTAGTTTTTGCATTGAAAATATTATGCATGAAAGTATCTAAATTCTGATTAATGCCGGATATAGCAGTTAATAGGATGTAAATTCTTTGTAGTTTGGTCAACAGCAAATTATGATAATAAAGTGAGGATTCAGCACCCCCCCCCGTACACTTTCATGTAAGGCCTATCAGCTAGATAAATCTTGTCCAAAAATGCCAAATAAGATTGAGATAAGTAATATGTTGCATTCATTATTTTTAACATTCATAGCTTAATAATCTATATCTATATCTATCTATACTTATAATAAAGCTCAATGTGTGTGCGTGCGTGTGTGTGTTGGCGCTCTACAGGCCAGACCGTTGGACCTACAGCTACCAAATTTGGTACATGTATACCTTGGAGGTCCGGAATGTGCACCTCGGAGCCCCTTTTTCAAATTTTTAATTAGAATTTGAATTAATTAAAATTTAAGCAAAATTTTGACGTTTTTCCGCTATAACTTCCGAAAATATGATCGCATAAACATGATTTTTACATCAATTTAAAGATTAAAAAATTAGCTTTCTAACGGTATCAATTTTTTTAATTTATAATGTAAGCTTCTATTTTTAACGAATTTTTAAAGAAATATTTTAACCATGTTTTTATCACGTGACTGGATAAAATAGAAGAATGCCGGAAGTTCAAATAAAAAAATTATCGTCGCAAAATAAATCTACAGAAATGCAACTTTTAAGCACGTGACTGTATAAAATAATATAAATATAAAATGTGATATTTTCTTTAAAAAATAAATGCAAAGCAAGGGTTTCTACAATCGTTTGCAATATCTATATCATTAACTCAATAAATCTTCTTTATTTACGGTAAACCTGATTGAATTTAGACAGGATATGCATTGAAGTCCCGACTCAATGGCATATTTATGTAATCGTTTGCAATATCTGTATCATTAATTTAATACTTTTTTTCCCTTTCTCGCTTTCTTTAAAAAAACATATTTTATATTTTGGCAACATCACCGATTTTTTTTTAATATTTTGGAAGCATAATCGATGGTTAAAACTAACTGATTTATAAAATTAAAGAATATTATTAGGAAAAGGTGTACTTTTAGAACTTTCCGTTCATCATCTTAAAGAAAATATTAATTTCAGGTCAATCAATGCCCGGAATTACTTCAAGGCTAATGAATATGTGATTTAATTGAAAATTTTAGAACGCTTTAGTCATGGCGAACCAGCTGGTCGCCAAAGGCGGCTAGTCAATAATAATTGCATCGCAAATGAAGATCGTGCAATATTCAATAATAATTGTATCTTTAGTGAAGATAGTGTAAGTACTAATTTAAACCGAAACTCATGAACAGCCAATGAAAGACAGAAAAACAAAAAGACTGAACGAACGAATGCAAACTTTGAAAGAGATTAACACAACAATAACAGCAACAAAAAGATCAGTTGGCCGTGCACTAAGTTCGTCTGGTCTGATTACCCATCCAGTGCCACTAAAACAATTTTTAGTACTTTTAAATAATTCAACAAGAAAGACAAAGGATTACTTTTTTTCTTCAGATAAATCACTTAGTTGTCGGAGGTTTATAACCTCTTCATCGAGCTGTTCTCCAAATTATTTTGTTTGTTGATTCCTTTCCCATGTTATTTTTACGTTTTTATTGCTTATTTTGGATTTTTATTAACCATCTAACTTTTAAAGTGGGGAAAGCAAGTAATTTAGATTTAAAAAACGAATAAAAATACAACGTTTAAAAACATAATTTTAAGGGGTTCTGCAATAAGCGGTAATCAACGAATCACCACTATGATTAGACATCGAATGCGGAAGATTTTACAGTTGATGTTTCATCATTTTTCTTTCAGATAAGTGGCCAAATATGGAGCTCGACACAGAATTCTATGCGTGAAAAATCTATCTACAAAAAATGTATAAAGTCTGCAATATGTGAAAAGGTTGATATGTTCAGAATATAACAGTTTCTTCTAACAGTATTTTAAAAAGGACGAAGTCCAATTCCAATAAAAAGCGGTAAATATCAACCAAAGATAACATTAAAAATCTGTTAAAAATTTAATTAAACAAATTATTTTAATTAAAGTCCTTTTTTAAAAAATTCTTCCTGGGTTTATTTCGTGCAAAAACTTGATTAATGATTCAGAAATAAATTTGAAAAATGGATGGGAAAATAAATCGATAAATAAAGGATTAAAGGAGAAAATTTCGAAACTCAGTTTAAACAATCTAAAGCACGTTCAAGTAAGACATATTTGGTTACCGCCAGACCCCTGGGAGGGGCTCCTCGTAATTGAGGATGAGATGCTTCCGGCATGGTGGCTGGATTTCGTCAACCCGGTGGATACATTAAAGGTGGGGGTTATGTTTCCCTCCATCGATGTTGGGTCGTACTTCCTACGGGGAGGGTAGTACCATAGCCGGTGATGGCCCATAGGTCTCAACCACAGTTCCCGCCAGATTTGTTGTTGCGGCGGTCCGGTTATTCAGTGTTCATTTCCGAGTGCCTTTGGGTGGGTAGGAAAATCGGTAATTTGGTTTTGGTTATCAGCAAAAAAGTAATCAGATTATAAAAGTATGAGAAAATGCTTATTTTAAGGCGATTTGAAGATAAGTATTAAAAACCCACGAGGGAGAGGAATAAAATATTGCATGCAGGTATCATACGGTATGCATTCTAGAAAAGGAAGCTATAAGTTTTCTGGTAATATTTTGTTGACGCAACATTTTGGTGTAATTTATTTCTCGCCATTTTATGTTTCCATGGCCAACAAAGTCACCTGATCTTATTCCATCGAATTTCTGGCAGCAGAGGCATTTCAAATCTAATGTGTATTTATTGAATTCATAAATTTATCTGATTTGAAATGTGAATCCAGTGAGAAATTCAACGAATTTCACTTCTCATGCTGCGTGCTGTAATATTGCATTTATTCTTAGCATGCGGCATATGACATGTTAGAACGGGCACTTCCAAAATTTATGAAATACAAATGTTAAGATTACTATTATTAATCGGGTTTTTTTTTGTTTTTGTTTATTCAAGCACCAACATTTTGAGCGTGAAAATGCCTTTCCAACTAAGGCTTTTGAATTTTTTACAGTGAGATTTCTTCGAAAAAACGGACGTTAAAATTAGAAAATTCTGTCATTGTAAATAAAACTTGGAGGAATCGGTCAATGTTTTACCACGCCTTTCTTGAGCGCATACCGTATGATACCTATACTCAGGATTTTTTTTCCCTTTGAAAAGTATGCTCATTAGCGAATAGTTTCATGGAACCAAAGACTTTTTATAAACACCTTAAGTATAGAACCCATTATATATGATTCGAATTAAAAACATAGTAATAATTTTAAAGATAAATTGAAAATTAACTCCGAGGAAGAAGGAAAGAAATTACCTAATAGACGACTCTGGAGACGCGCTCTTTTCACTTACGGCATATCACTCCTCTGTGGAGTAGAATCGGCTAGAAGTGACCGCGCAGGACTCTGAAATAAATAAAACGTTAATAGATTTTGAAATTGTTGAAAAATTATTTGTTATTTTTAAAAAGTCTTATTCTCAACCTAACCCCTTATTCTTCCTATCCGTGCTTCTTACATACGAGGAGTGAACCCCAAAAAAGTTTACAATACAAAGAAAAAATGCTATATTAACAATTAACACAGGATACAAATTGTTATTGTTGTTATTTATGGCACTTTACAAGCCTGCCGACAGAAAGCTGTCAGTGATTTAATTCAAAATGAGCGTCTCTTGTTTGTTCAGTAGCGCCAACTAGGGCCAAGACTACGACTTGACTACTTCAAGCTTCACATTAGCTTGCACAGCTCCTTTTTACAGGGGGACATATTCGTACAACACATGCCCGAACCGGGACTCGAACCCGGGATGCCCAGATCACGGGGAAGCCGCTCTACCCCTATGCCAAGAAGTAGGATACAAATGTAATTAAGAAATGTGTTGTATCGAAATGGGATGTTAATATAACTAAACTAAATCAAAATTCCCAGAAGACAGTGATTTAACAGTCCCTCATGATCTCCAGATTTAACCCGGCAGAATTTTGATTGGTGTACGGCTAAAGTCTCGCGTACCAAGGTTCCATTCTTTACTTTTATTTATACCAAAGAAAAATACAAAAGACTTCCCAGCTACTTTAATAAAGTAGCTGGGGAGTTTTTTGTATTTTTCTTTTGTATTATCTTTACAAAAGATACATTCGGTAAACCGACATTGGTTTCAATGCCGCCATGTTACACTCAGCTTTAACAGGCGTAGGGACTCATCGTCACAATTGGTTGTAATAGACGAGTGGCATGCCACACTAATATCTTGTGGGGGTGGTCATGTTGAACATATTTCACCTTAAAACAAATGCACAATGTCATGTTATTGTGATCTGCTTCATATTTTGTTTGAGTTTATTTTATTTATATAAAATGTATCGGCAGAACGAATAACCATTACCAGTCACTCCTACCCACCCAAAGGCACACGGACAAATCTGATCCACAGGATCGCTGCTACAGCAGCACTAGGGAGAACTGTGGTTGAGTCCTAAGGGACATCACCGGCCACAGTACAACCTTTCCCTTGGGAAGTCCGGTCCGTCATCGAAAGAAGGTAGTGGATCCTCATTATTTCTGTACCCACCAGGGTAGAGACAATCAAATATTGTAGCTTCTCATCCTTATTCTAAGTTGCCCATTAATGGAAGCAGCAGAATGTGTAATCATCTTATTTTGGATATTTTTGGAATAAATTTTTTTATTACACAGAAAACAAAATTAGACTGACTCTCTGATCTTATTCGGGCAAACATAATTTTTTCCCATTATTACTTTTTTTTTCAATTGAACCGTAAATCGTTCATAATTCATCATTTTCAATCGTTCATAAAATATTTTTTTATTCATCCACTCAAGTTCAAATACGTTTTTTAAAACTTGTTGCGGATGGTAATTGATGTTAATATAGTTTTTTCCAAATAGTAATTCATCACTTATATTTAATTAATTTTTAATACTTTAAATATAGTTTTAGCTGATTGTAATGAAAATTGAAATCAACAATCAGTAGCTCAATCGGTAAAATGCGAGGATTTCAGTATTTTTCCCTTGAAGGTGAAGAATGCGAGTTCAATTCTTATAAAAATCAATTTTTTGATAAATTAATTCTAGTTTTACATGGAAGAATAAAATCTCTTTTATAAGGTATTTAGTAAGATATAAATTTAGGAATAAATGCCGTCATTGGCGAAGCGTGTAGATTGCTGGAAAAAATTTGCTTTTGCCACTTGATATGGGATTCTGTTATATGTATATACACATTTGTATATTAATTGTAATGATTTTATAAAAAGTAATTAAAATACAATTTTTCTTTGTTGATCTAAGTAGGAACTGACTTTAAAATTTTATATATAATTTGATTCTTATGAATTTGTAAAGTTCGGGTGAAATTGTTCTACCTCTATATAATTAATTTTTGAATTGATTCTGAATAAATACTTCTGAAGTGTTTTTCAGGGAAAATGTTATTTGAAGTTATTAAAATGGAAATCTACAAAAGTCACAAAATGGAAACTAAATTATTATTAAGCGACATATATAAAAATCAAATGATTTCAAAAGAAATTTCATGAGATCCATTCATGTGCAATTTCAATTACCTCTAAATCAATACATGGTCTAAATCAATACATGGTCTAAATCAATACATGGCTATTATTTTGGTCCCTCTTTCTTCCCCCTAGATGTAAATTGAATCCGAAGTATTCACGTGCGGTTAAATGAATTAATTTATTCCTTTAGCAGTAGCCTTTTTAGAGCTTGTTTTTAACGCCTGAGATATATTCCTAGGAATGTATTGAAATGCTCATTCAATTTTTGAAACCAGTAATTTGATTCCGAAATAATATTTATTAAAAGAACTCTTCAAAAAGTAAATATTTTTGATCCTTTAATGGATGCTTTATCAGTAAACAATTTTAATATATATTTTTTTAATGTGGAATATTTTTGGTATGCTTTTAGGATTAATTCATAATCCTTTTCGTTAAAAAGACTCGTAGAATATTAAATATCTTTGATATTTATTTAATAAATACTTTGATGTTTTAATGGATATTTTTATCAGTAAATCAGAAGTTTCTGGAAAGTAATGCTAATATTTTTTATAAATTGTGATATGCTTTTTAAAAATTATTATAGTTGTAATTTTCATCAAGTGAGAACATGATCCTGTTTTCGTTAGGTTTTGAATATTTATTTGAAGGCAACAAAAAATTGAAGCTTGAAATCGCGTAGGCAATGAATAAAGCATAAATTGCAATACTTAGTATCTTTTCATCGCATATATTTTTTACCTTTACCAGGATTGCATAATTATTATGTATGCTTTTTTGAAAGCAGTTGAATTTTGAAAGGGTTGACCTGTTTTTAACAGTACTGTTTCATTAATGCGTATGCTTCTTTGACATCAGATGCGTTTTTAAAAGGTTGACGTTGAACCATGACATCATAGCTTCTATTTTCATGGAATGTAATTTTATCAGTCAATCAAAAATTTCTGGAAAGTAATTCTAATAATTTCTTAAAAATTCTGACATTCTTTTTAAAATTATTATAGTTGTAATTTTTATCAAGTGAGAACATGATCCTGTTTTCGTTAGGTTTTGAATATTTATTTGAAGGCAACAAAAAATTGAAGCTTGAAATCGCGTAGGCAATGAATAAAGCATAAATGGCAATACTCATCAGTATCTTTTAATTGCATATATTTTTTACCTGCTTTTACCAGTATTGCATTATTATTATGTACGCTTCTTTGAAAGTAGATGCGTTTTTAAAAGGTTGGCTTTGAAGTATGAAATCATCTTTTATTTTCATGGAATGTAATTTTTTCGCTGGCAATAAATAAATTTTTATCATATGTTCAAAAACCCTTCACTTGAGCTTAATAAAAGTTTTGATAAAAGTATTTTCTCTTTCCCTCAGTGGGGAAATATCACTTCATTCATTCTTAACTGGGAAACATTGAAAGATTCGACTCCTGTTCTAAGAATAACACATTATGAAACTATTTTATGATCTCGGAAATTAGAAAATAAGTTTCTTTTTACAAAAATATTGTTTTAATAAAAATTCTGTAAAAATGAATAGGTTTAAGAATTTATTGGTAAATAGTTTATTATTTAGAAAAAGCATATATGTACATCTATAAAGAGAGAGGAGTGGGGGGGGGGGGTAGAGACCAATAGAGAAGCCTCGTGATTGTTTCAAACCGTTTTAAACTAGTTAATGACTTAAATTGATTGCGACAAATAATGACTTTCAAATAACGTCATCGAATGATAACTTGAAATTTACGATCGTAGATTTCATTGTCACATTTTTAAAAATGATTTTTTATTTGAAAAACATAATTGTTTCTGGTCACTTTAAAATTATTAGTTACTTTTAATTTAACACATTAAAAATTATCTACCAATGCTGTTCCACTTTTTATTTTCTAGTAAACAAAGGCATGATAATGCAATTTATCGAATTCATAACTAATGAATTTCCAAATTCCAGGGGGCCATGATGGTCTGCAGATAAGATCTCAGATTTGGAACAGGAGGATTTCAGGTTCGATACCCGATTCCATTGACGAATCGTCGTGTACGCAAGTCTGTGCACATTAAACGTCCGGACCAAACGTTTTAGGGGCATCCTCAATTTAGGAAGCAAACAGAAGTCGCATGGAGCTATATCTGGAGAATAGAGAGGTTGGGAGACAATATAAATTCCGTGTTTCGCCAAGAAAATAGGGATCAAGTGCGACGATATGGACCGCCGTGGCCTGGTAGTAAACTCTTGGCTTCGGAACCGGAGGGTTTCAGGTTCGATACCCAATTCCATCGAAGTAGGTCTGGTGCATGTTAAATGTCCTCCCACTGGTGTGGCGTGGTGTGGAGAGGGTTGTGCCAGCTCAGGTGTCGTCCTCGTCATCTGATCACGGTTCGAAATCCGTCCCAAAATAGCCCTAATGTTGCTTTAAAACGGGTCCTTAATATAACTAAATTACCAAAATTCTGCCATGCCCGATAATGAGGAATATATTTATGAAATTATGTTTTATTTTTCTATCAAGTCTTTTGAAGAGTTGAACATCAGTCGGACTGTACATTCTCATGCAAGTAAAACCGACAACGGCATTTATCATGAAAAAGTAATTTTTAGTATGGGATACAATTTCTCAAAAATTTAAATGGTAAAATACCTAGATTTGTCATAAATCAATGTCCAAGTTTATTTTCTGTTGGCATCCACATTTTATCTCTTTCTGAGGAGAAGTATTTGTTAAATTAAGGTATTGGCTTCGGAACTGGTGGGTTTCAGATTCGAAACCCGATTCCACCTAAGAAATGAAGTGCAGTCGGTTCTGATGCATGCTAAATCCGTCGGGATCAAACTTCCTCCTCTGTTGTGGTGTGGAAGTTTGGAGAGGGGGCGTGAGCTCTGGTGTCGTCCTCGTCATCTGACCACGGTTCAGAATCACGTGATAGATCCCAAAATAGTCCTAGTGTTTCTTTAAAACTGGACGCTAACATAACTATACTAAACTAACTTTGTTACATTAATTTTTCTCTGTTGCTTCTAAAATTATACATTTAGGGGTGCATTGGCAAATATTTTAAAAGATTCATATGTTACTGGCCATGCATTTCTCAAGTCAAAAAGGGTTGCGATAACCCAATGTACGTTCATAGCTTTGAAGCAAAAAGGTTCCAAGTTCGACACCCGATTCCATAGGAAGAAAAAGTGTCAGTTGCAAGTTAAAACGGTCAGGGCTGGATATCCTCCTGTTGGAGTCGTTTGGAAGTCTGGAGGGGGTAACCAGCTCAGGTGTCATTCTCGTTATCTCACCGTGTTTTAAAAGTAGGATTCCCGCTATAAAATAGCTCTAGTAGTGCTTTTATTTTGAATTATATATCTTTCACCGCGTTATTATATTGAGGCCGCGGTGGCCTGGTGGTGTGGTGATATCTTAATAAGACAGATAACATCTACGGGACATGAGCATGTTTTTGCCAGGTGGTTATGTTACTAGCTTTAAGACCCAAAGGTCCTGAGTTCTATTCCGAGCTCATCTCACCTCCTGCAGTGGTAAGGTCTCGGCTTCGGAACCGGAGGGTTGCAGGTTCGAGGCCTTATTTCACCGAAGAACCGCCGTGTAAGCGGGTCTGGTACACGTTAAATTCGTCGGGGCCAAATGTCCGCCCGTTGATGTAGAAGTTTGGAGAGGGGGTTCCAGCTCAGGTGTCGTCCCCGTCATCTGATAGCGGTTCAAAATGACGAGGTCCGTCCCAAAATAGCCCTATTGTTGCTTCAAAACGGGACGTTATTATAACTGAACTAAACCAAACCACGTTATTATGTTGTAAGAATATATAAAAGATTTTATCGGTGGCAACAATGTAGTAAAGTCGAAAAAATGCTTTCCATTGCTATATTTCATTAACAATTGCTTCTTTCAAATCTGGCAGTGAGTCTCTATCATTGTAGCATGCTAGAACTTTTACTCATCATTTCAGATAATGTTAAATATCATTTCCAGAATATAAAAATAGCTGAAAAATGTTAATAAAATTAATTTTTAAAAAATGTGAAAAATTAAATTAATGTTTAAATTAATTATTTAATTTTATTTAATAAATCAAATTTACTTTATTTTAATTAAATTAATGAAAATTAAATTAATTAAATCCAATAATAATTATTTATAGGATTATTTAACCTGTTAACTGGATATGACGAAATATTCCAATGCAAAACGAACTGAATATAAGTTAATTATCCAGTTGACAGGTTAATATTTAATTTTACAAACAAACAGTCCAAATTATTTCTCTTTATAAATAATCCATAACGAACCATCTTTTGTAACAAGAAAAAGCATCGTTTGTGTTTTTACAAATTTATTGACGTTCGTTTCATATACTTATCCTTAAACTTATTATTCTTAATATTACTAGAAAAAAATCCCATCAAGTTAATCTTAAAAAATTGTAAATAATCATAAATGGAATTTAAAAAACTCGGGCATCAAAATATTATTAGATAATACATTTATATAAATTTTTTAGATACAAAATGTATTTTACATTTTTGCATATACATACGGAAACGAGCAGTATCAAATAATTTTAGTCAGTTAACTAATTTTGAGGAGTATACTCGTCATGGATAAAGTGCAACATTTTCTACTAAGACGAGTGTATACCATGATAATTGTTATATTTATTGTTTAATTATTATATTTACAATTCTAACAAATTTAAAGCATTAAAATATTATTGAGTAACACATGTATATAAATTTTTCGGACAGCATGTATGTTACATTCATGCCATACACATACGGAAACGAGCAATATACACTGAAGTGACAAAAGTCATGGGATAGCAATATGCAAATATACAGATGGCAGTAGTATCGCAGCGAAAAAGTATAAATGCGCATTTCGTTTTCCAGAGCTTTCATTTGTGTTCAAGTTATTCATGTGAACAGGTGTTTCGTGATTTATGGCGGCACGACGAGAATTAACAGACTTTGAACGTGGAATGTTAGTTGGAGCTAGACGCATGGGTCATTCCATCGCGGATATCGTTAGTGAATTCAACATTCCGAGATCCACAGTATCAAGAGTGTGCCGAGAGTATGAAATTTCAGGCATCACATCCCTTCATGGACAGCGCAGTGGGCGACCACCTGCACTTAACGACCGAGACCGCCGACGTGTGTATAGAATGGTCAATGTTAATAGGCACTCAACACTTCGTCAAATAACTGCAGGAATCAATGTGGGACGTACGAGGGACGTGTCCGATAGGACTGTGCGGCGAAATTTGTCTTCCTTGGGCTATGATAGCAGAAGACCGACTAGAGTGCCTTTACTGACAGCACGACATCGCCTGCAGCGACTCTCTTGGGCTCGTGAGCATATCGACTGGTCCCTAGACTAGTGGAAAACCGTGGCGTGGTCAGATGAGTCACGATTTCAGTTGTTACCAGCTGATGGTAGAGTTCGAGTGTGGCGCAGACCCCACGAAGCCATGGACCCAAACTGTCAGCAAGGCACTGTTCAAGCTTGTGGTGGCTGCATAATGGTGTGGGCTGTTTTTACATGGCATGGACTCGGTCCTCTGGTGCAACTGAACTGATCATTGACTGGAAATGGTTATGTTCAACTGCTTGCAGATCACTTGCAGCCATTCATGGACTTCACGTACCCATACAACGATGGGAGTTTTATGGATGACAATGCGCCATGTCACCTTTCCAGAACTGTTCGCGATTGGTTTGAAGAACATTCCGGACAATTCCAGCGCATGATCTGGCCACCTAGATCGCCCGATATGAATCCAATCGAGCATTTATAGGACATCATCGAAAGGTCCGTTCGTGCCCAAACTCCTGCACCATCCACACTTTCACAATTATGCACGTCTATACACACAGCATGGCTCAATATTCCTGCAGAGTACTTCCAACGACTTGTGGACTCCATGACACGTCGAGTTGTTGCACTTTGCCGGGCAAAAGGAGGATCGACACGATATTAACAGTCATCCCATGACTTTTGTCACTTCAGTGTAAAATAATTTTAACCAGTTAACTAATTTTGTCAAGTCGTGGATGAAGTACGTTTTGCGTTATGACGAG
>JAPMOQ010028746.1:868493-886948 GCA_026543055.1 Argiope trifasciata | reverse complement strand
AAATGATGCTGAAAAAGTAATATGTAAAATAATGACCTCAAAAAAACACTATTTAGAATGCTTTCGCAATAGTAATATGTAAAATACTGACCCCCCCTAAAAAACACTTTTTTCAAAAACATACATTTAGAACGCGAAAAATGTAATATGTAAAATATTGTCCTCAAAAAAACTTTTTTCAAAATTTTTTATTTAGAACGCGAAAAAAGTAATATGTAAAATACTGACCCCCAAAAAAAACATTTTTCAAAAAAATGTATTTAGAACGCAAAAAATACTGTTGCATCTAAAATACTTCAGAAATTCCCCCTCCCCGCCTCCCCCTAAAAATTAATCTCATTTTTTTGTTCTTTTGACCCACATAAATTTTAACTTTCTATTCTTTCATCTATAGCAAAATTTTCACATTTTTAAATTTTTTCATTCTAAAAATATCCTGTGTGGGTGTTTATCTTCCGCCGCTAAACGGGAAACTGTTTTTATTAAGAATTACAAAAAAAAAAAAAAAAAAAAAAAGAAGAAGAAGAAGAATAGAAACATCATTAATATTTTAAATTATATTTTAGAATACCGAACAAATAGAGAAGAAAAAAAGTAATATGTAAAATATTGACCTCAAAAAAAACTTTTTTTCTAAAAATTCTATTTAGAACGCGAAAAAAATACGTAAAATATTGACTGCAAAAAAACTATTTAGAATGCGAAAAAAGTAATACGTGAAATATTGACCTCAAAAAAACTTTTTTCAAAAAATTCTATTTAGAACGCGAAAAGAGTAATATGTAAAATATTGACCTCAAAAAACTTTTTTCAAAATTTTTTATTTAGAACGTGAAAAGAGTAATATGTAAAATATTGACCTCAAAAAAACCTTTTTTCAAAAAATTCTATTTAGAACGTGAAAAGAGTAATTAATATGTAAAATATTGACCTCAGAAAAACTTTTTTTCAAAAAAATTCTATTTAGAGCGCGAAATGAGAATTATGTAAAATATTGACCTCAAAAAAAAAAGTTTTCAAAAAATTCTATTCAGAAAGCGAAAAAAATAATATGTAAAATATTAACAGCAAAAAAACTTTTTTTTTTCAAAAAATTCTTTTTAGAAGACGAAAAAATAAAATGTAAAATATTAACTTCAAAAAATTCTATTTTGAACGCGAAAAATACTGTTGCATTGGAAATACTACAGAAACTACAACCCCCCTCCCCCCCCAAAAAATTAAAAAAATTAATAAAGAAAATTATTAAACTAATGTGAATTAACCGATAGGAAAATAAAATAGTCCGAATTGAATCATCCCGGGATTCAATTCCAGAGTTTTCTTTATGTGAGAACCTTCAATGGCGCCGAAAAATTTACTCTTTCGAAAATTCAAATATTCTGTGGTCGCCGCAGATTGCTGAAGAACAGGAATTATTAGGCTTCAAATACAATACAATAAAATACAGAGACACACAAGCTCGAAATTGAAATAAAAAACAAGAATCCTCAAACATCAAAACATCAACACAGCACAACACCAAAGGGATACACTTAACTTACCCCGGCTAATCATAAAGATGGAAGATGAAAATCTTCTCTAAACAATCTAGTATTTGGACTACCTGTGAACAATATTTTGTATTTTAAGTTTTCAAATCGGATTCAATTTTATCTGTTTTGTCTTAATTTTTTATTATTTCACATTAATTTCTTGGTTTTAATAAACCAAATATCGTTTCTCGATCAATTAAGAGATACTTTTGATGATATATCATTTAGCATTCTTTTATTTATCGGTGCCCAGATGTTTAGGATGACGCAACAGGTTTTCCGTTCGTGACGCCATCTATTGGTGAATCAAACTGCAAAGCAATAGGGCTTATTCCTTTTGTTTGCTGTAGCCTCAAATTGTATTTTGAAAAAAAAGTTTTATTTATTCGTAATTTACTGTAATTTTTAATTTTAATTATACCCAGTTTAATCCATGTACATTTATTTAGAATTGCATGAAAATGCATTTGAAAATCAAATTTTTGTTTCTGAAATGCGAAAAAAAATGTGGTCTATTTTTAGTTATAATGCAAATGACGTCAATGCAGTTGTTTTAAAAAAATATTTAAACAATTTTAGAATAGTCAATCACTAGCGGATTATTTTCTTTCTAAGTTATAAAATTCGAGTCACACCTGTTGCAAAGTAAAGCGAAACAGAATGATAATAAAAGAAAAAAAAAATAAGAAAATGTTGCTAATACATTAGAAACAATTTTTTTTAATCTACTTATTGATTTGTGCTGCCATCTACTGTTCTTAATAGTGAATAGATGTCATATTTAATTTAAATTTTAGCTTTGATATATTCTTTTCTTTTGAATAATTTCATTCTATAGGCTGATTAAGCAAAATAATTATCTTCAGCTTATAAATATATTTCTTTCTATTTCAACATTTCAGTAGACATGAGTGTGCAGTGTGAATTGTAATTTTAAAAGGTAACAATTAACAATTAACAAAGGTAAAATAATTAACAGGTAATTAAAAAATGGATGCTTACAAAAACATCTTTATTATTTTAAGAAATAAAAAAAGCATATTAGAGCAATGTTTCTAAAGATGTTAATTATTTTACCACCTCATTTTAAAAATTAAATGAAGATATCGAATGAGCTTTAATTTCCGATTCTTAAGCTCCTGCTGCCATCTACTGGGAGAATGTTGTACTTGTAGATCTCAAGGCTGCAAGTATAAGTTTATGTTGCTCTGCTCTCTTTCTACGTTTGAACTTTCACATGCATTTAAAATAGTACAATTTATTACTAATTAGCCGCCTTTTGTGACCAGCTGGTTCGCCATGAGTAATACGTTCTAAATTTTTAAATTCAGTAGCATATTCATTAGCCATGAAGTAATTCCGGCCATTGATTGGCCTGAAATTAAAAATGTTTTTTTCGTGATGCTGCCAAAATATTAAATGTTTTTTTTAAAGAAAGCGAAAAAGGAAAAAAAAAATATTGAATAAATGGTTTAGATGTTGCAAAGGATTATAGAAACCTTGGCTTTGCATTTATTTTTTTAGAAACTATCACATTTTATAATGGAAAAAAATTATTGAATTAATGATACAGATATTGCAAACGATTATAGAAATATACCATTAAGTCGGGATTTCAATGCATATCCTGTCTAAATTCAATCAGGTTTACCATAAAGAAAGAAAGATTTATTAAATAAATGATTTAGATATTGCAAACGATTATAGAAACCTTTGCGTTACATTTATTTTTTTTAGAAAATATCACATTTTATATTTATTTTATTTTATCCAATCACGTGCAAAAAGTATAATTTCTTTAGACTTGATTTACGATGATAGTATTTTTTTATTATTTGAACTTCCGTCATTATTTTCTTTTATTTTATCCAGTCACGTGCTCAAAAAAAACATGGTCAAAATATTTCTTTAAAAATTCGTTAAAAATAGAGGTTTCAGTTATAACTTATAACACTAATATCATTAGAAAGCTAATTTTTTTATCTTTAAATTGATGTAAAAATCATGTTTATGCGATAATATTTTCGGAAGTTATAGCGGAAAAACGTCAAAATTTCGCTTAAATTTTAATTAATTCAAATTCTAATTAAAAATTCGAAAAAAGGGCTCCAAGGTGCACATTCCCGACCTCCAAGGTATACATGTACCAAATTTGGTAGCTGTGGGTCCAACTGTCTGGCCTGTAGAGCGCCAACACACACACATTGAGCTTTATTATAAGTATAGATTAAATATCCTATATTAAACGTTGTCAGAGATGTTAAAAAGGCAAGGATCTTAAATTATTCCATCACAAATAACACTCTGATGTTGAAGATATATTTCCGATATACATTAAAATAAACTTTAATATATTACATAAATTCAATATATAAGGGGAAATAAAACTAATTCCGGAAACTGAACAAAAACTATTTCAAATTCGAACAAGACTAAAAATTAAAATTAAAATTTAAAAAACTATCATTGTATTTAGTGTGCGCAAATGCAGCTACTACTAAAATACAGATAAATCACATAAATTAGCAATATAATAGAAAACGAAACTAATTACGGAAACATAACGAAAACCTTTTTCGGATTTGAATAAAATCAAAGTTATAATATATTATCATGCATTAAAATATGCTGTATAGTATCAGGAAAAAACTGTAGTATTACTGTAAAAGTATTAATGTATAATGTGTTATTAACATGAAGTGGCCTCCATATTTTCATCAACTTGTTTCCACCAGAGCTGCTCTTGAGAATTTTTGTAAATTTTTTATTAACACCTGTTAAATTTTCTTATTCTTAACTTATATTTTCTTATTTTATGTTATTCTTATATTAATTCCTTCATAACTATTAAATTTTCTTACTTTCTTTTTATTATGTGTTGAATACTTCTGTAAGCCCCGTGTGATACTTTGTGGTGCACAGTGATTTTATAAATGCTTCAATAAAAAAAATACTATAAAAGATCTTGGAACAGCATTGAGTCACTTGCATCTTCTTTGAAGTAAATAGTATGTATTAAATATCATCCTTTGCCCTTATTTCTGATAAAAGAATATATTTATCCCCCCCCCTTTTTTTTTCAGAAATGGTTTATCAAGATACCTAATTTTTCTTGCAATTTTATGTGAAGTCTTTAAAATATTTTCATTCTTTTGGTTTATATTTATTAATATGTATATCTATATCATTATTTTTCTATAATTAATTCATATAATAGGCCGACATCCTGACCTAAGGGTAGTGCTTCTTCCCCGTGATCTGGGCATCCCTGGTTCAAGTTCTGGTTCGATCATGGTTGTTCTTTACTCTCAGTTCTATCTGTGAGGTGTTTAAAAGATTACTCCCTCCCCCCTGTAAAAAGGAGTTGTTCAAGCGAGTGTGTGAGTATCATTTTCATATGAGCTAGAAGTCAGACTTCTGCCCTCGGGTGCTCAGAGGCCTTTACCCTCAGAATCTACTACACAAATTCGGCTTAAATCTCTGTCTTCGTCAGCGGGCTTGTCTATGACAAGTACTGTAAGTAACAACAATCATTCATGTTATATTTATTATTATTATTGTTAATATTTAATTATTTTTATTAATCAGTTTTAATTCACTATTCTGCCTATCGCACTCCAGAGAATAATTTAAAAAAAAATTCAAATCATATTTTTCTGAAAAAATAAATCTTTACAAATATCAAATGATTTTTTGTTAAGTGGCGTATTGAAGGAGTGACGAGACTGACCTTCGTCAAGGGCACGGGCATAAATGACCGCGAAAAACCCAAGTGATGGTTTTCTGTGTAATAAAAATTATATTAAAAAAGATTTTCTGTGACAGATTAAAAGTTGCGGGGAAAGTATAAATAATTTAAAAGTTATATACAGATTGTAGCTTGTATACAATATTTTTCATTTACCAATGTTCATTTTCCTGTGCAGCATTATCCAATAATATGGTTCACTGAGATATTTATTGTTTTAGAATGCATTACTGATAAAATAATAAATTTTCTTAAATTCTTGAGGAAAAATGCAGTGACGTAGTTGTCAGAGGGATGAGCTTATAGAGATATAAGGAATTTTTAAAAAAAATGTAACCTGAAAAAAGGTGTGAGGAAAGTTTTGTCATTTCTGCAAAAGATTCAGGATTACCGCTTGATTATTCTGTATTTAAAATGTTCAGAATTAATATTTTTAGGCCCATTTTACAAGAAACTGTTGATTTTAGCTGCTTTTTAATAGTGAGTATGGTTTCTCAAACCGATCAGAGATAAAAATACCGTCTTCGGTTTTGTGTTAGACTGATTAACTAAAGAAGTTTATCTTATAAGTTCATGGCAAAGAAAAAAGCCTGTTGGGATAGTTTAATATGAAACGAGCCTTACGGAAAAATAATCCGACCCGTTTACTTCAGAGTAGAAAACCGCAGAAGTGAGCTTTTTTTTCATTTCTTATTGAACATTATACTTTGAGGTAACATTGAACATCACATTATGCATAATTTGATTCGAAATGCATAATTGATTTGAAAGGTATAATTTTGATGCATAATTGATTTGAAATGCATAATTTTGGTGCATAATTGATTTCGAATGCATAATTTGGTGCATAATTGATTTCGAATACATAATATGATGCATAATTGAATTGAAATGCATAATTTTTGGTGCATAACTGATTTGAAACGCATAATTTGGTGCGTAAGTGATTTAATTGATTTGAAATTCATAATTTGGTGTGTAATTGATTTGAATTGCATAATTTGGCGCATAATTGATTTGAAATGCATATTTTAGTGCATGACTGATTTGAAATGCATAATTTGATGTATAATTGATAACTGATTTGAAAAGCGTGATTGATAATTAATTTGAAATGCATAACTTGATGTATAATTGATAATTCATATGAATTGAAATTCAGTCAATACTTACGACAAAACAACTGGTTGCCAGAAGCGCTTAATTTTTAATAAGATTACTTAATCTACTCTTAGGACTTTTTTTTTAGAGAGAACTTATCCGTTAACTTTTTCTTTGACTATAATGTAACTGTCAAACTTTAAATCAACTATCAGTTAAATGAAAGCAAGTAAAAAAAGAAAGTATCGCTCTAAATAATTTACCCAGTTCTTGATTAATTTATTTAAAAACGCGTTATTAATTCAACATTATGAACTTAGTCTGGTGAAAAAACAGAAATGATTAATGTAGCAGCTTTATAGTGATATTCTTTTGCTATTCTACTTTGCTCTCAAGTTATTAAAATTTCTAAAATAAAAGTGAAATTAATTCTATTATTTGATTATGGCATTTTAAAAATAAACATTTAATTACATTGCATTGACAGAATATATTTTTGATATAATTTTAGGTACTTAGCTTCAGAAATACATGAAATATATTTGCTTTCTTTGTTTAATATCTATTGCAATCAACGTTTCTCTTTAATTAATTAATTTATTTTTGTAGAAGCCGAAGAATTGATGGAAAAGACTGATTTAAGAATTTTCAATAAATCTAGTAAGTCATTAACTTACCACTAAAAGAGAAAGTTTCATTCTTTTAGAGAATTTTACTCTCAAATGCAGGTGTTCTACATATTTTTTGAAGGCATGTGAATTAGATTTAGATTAAAAGAACTTTTTTTAAATTTTTATTTGTTATTATATTTTATTTCAGTCTATTTATTATGACTATTTATTTTTATTTTTACTTCTATTTTATTTGTGGCGCGAGGAATATTTTATATATCATTAAATGTGACTGATATTATCTACTGTTGTTAATTCCAAAATGTTATCAAAATTTTTTATAACAAATGAAAAGAATTGTAACATTAAAAAAAGAATTCTTATTTTGAAAAAAATTAACCCATTTATGCTTAAGATAAAAAAAGTGGAATTTTTGCATGAAATTTCTGTATGTAAGGTAATATATATATATATATATATATATATATATATATATATATATATATATAATAAACAATGATTTGAAGTGAAGGGTGTTACAAAAATGGAACAGTAGGCATTAATGGGCTAAATTAACAGATTTTAAGATTGAAAATCTTCCGTTCATTCATCATAATTTAAGATTTAGGCCAATTACATTAAATAAAAATTGCTCTGTAGTCTTTTATTGCGAATATGTTTTTCCCCCTTAATATAGGTATTATTCACTATAGTCCAGTACGTATTCGTGTATAGTCCAAGTTACTCTAATTGCTAAATATAAACATCTCCTTTCAGTTTTGCTTTCACCTCCAACAATGATAAAGATGTTGTGTCCATGTTAACACAGAAAGGGGATGCAGTAGCTTCTTAGGGTAAGGACCCTTGAGCACCCGAAGGCAGAAGTCTGACTTCTATCTCAAATGAAGATAACAAGCACATTCACAACCCCTTTTTTACAAGGGGACTCATTCCACTTTTGTTTTTTTTATAGTTATATTAACGTTCAAGCAACTCTAGGGTTATTTTGGGACGGACCTCGTCATTTTGAACCACGCTCAGATGAAGAGGCGGCAGCTGAACAGACACCCCCCTTCTCCACACCAGAGTTAGGACGTTTGGCCACATGGATTTAACACGTAATGGACCTCATAACACGACGTCTCTTATGTGGACTCGAGTCTCGAACCTAAAACCCTCCCGTTCCGAAGCCGAGATCTTACCACCAGGCCACCGAGGCCCCTAAATCACTTGGGAGATGAGTACCAACAAGAATTAATACACTTTTTTTCAATTGGAAGGAATGTACTTAATATACAAGTTAATAATGAAGATGATTATTATTTGAAAATGTACTCCAATTAGTATGAATTTATTTACTCATTCTAGTTTTGACTGTATATTGGAGAGTTTTATAAGGAGAAAATTCTAGATTTGCGAGAAAAATCCTCTTTTGAAAACTGGAGTAAAATAATGGCCGAACATGTTATAATGGAAAATTAATGATATGAAAAAAAAATGGGAAAAGTGAGATTTAAAGTAATCTCATAAATATTTCTTAGTTTAAAAGTAGTAACAAAACAAATATTTCTCCAATAAAAAGTAGGGGAAAAAATTTATTGAAATAGTTTTTATTTTAAATTTAATGACCAAAAATCTTGCTAAATTTTAGAGTATCCTAATCTCTAAAAATTTCAAAGACATTATTTGAATGCAACAAAAAATATATTCAGTCTAATCAGGTCTTTTTTTGAATTTTTGTTGCTTATAGAGGAAGCATGAAACTCAATGGTAAAGATAGAAGATATTTCCATGCTAATTATTTATTGAAGCAAGCTTCTTTCTAAATTTCTTTCTTGGGGCAATTTATGTATTCGTTAAAAATATATATGGAGTATTCGTTGAAAATTTTCACGTGAAATGAAAATATTTACTTGGATATACAAAAAAAGAATTTCTGTGTTCGTAATTTACAGCATGACGATTCATAATAATTAAATCAAAAACCGGAAATGATTTCAATTTTTAAAATTGTTTCTATTGTAGAGGCATTTCAAAAATTTACATTATCTTTTATTTATAACGGAAACAAAATCGTATAGCTAGCAAATGCAGACGATATTTCTCTGCTAATAAAACGAATTACTTAAAAGAAATAATTCGTAATATCTTTTGTTAGTAAAAGTTAATCGTTAAAATTTTTACATGCAATGAAAATATTTTTCTGGATATCCAATTAAAAAAATTGAGTTGTAAATTACAGTTTAGTTATTTATAATTAGTAAATCAAAAACCTAAAAGGATTTTTATTTTCAAAGTTCTTTCTATTCTAGGGAAATTTCACCAGTCTACGTCGTGTTTTATTTACAGTGGAAGCACAATCATCAAAATAGCGAAAGCAGAATATATTTATCTGTTAATGAAATTAATTAATTATTAAAAGAAAATCATTTTTCAAAGTCTTTATCATGTCAGTGTATGTGCAATAGTGCAAGTTATCTTTAAAATTTTTTTTAGATGCAATGGGCATATTTGCTAGGATATCTAATAAAAAAAATCGAGCTCGTAAACTATAGTTTGATTATTCATAATTAGTAAATCAAAAACGTAAAAAGATTTTGATTTTTAAAATTCTTTCTATTATAGATAAATTTAAAAACTCTTCATCAGGTTTTATTTACAGAGGAAGCATAATCATTAAAATAGCGAAAGCAGAATACATGTCTCTGCTAATGTAATTAATTAATTATTAAAAGAAAATCATTCTTAAATTTCTTTGTCATGGCAGTGTATGTACAATAGTACATGTTAACATAATTTTTACATGCATTTTGGATATTTGATTGGATAACCAGCCAAAGAATTTTTGAGTTCGTAAATTATCTTTTAACCATTCATAGCAATTATTAAATGTTTTTGATTTTTAAAATTATTTCTATTATAGACAAATTTAAAAAATCTGCTTCGTGTTTTTTTTACAGAAGAAGCATAATCATTAAAATAGCCAAAGTAGAATATATTTTTCTGCTAATAAAATTAACTAATTATTTAAAAAAATCATTCTTAAATCCTTTTCTCATGGCAGTGTATGTGCAGTAGTACAAGTTAACCTTTAAACTTTTTACATGCATTTTGGATATTCGCTCGGACAACAAACTAAAGAATTTTTGAGTTCGTAGATTATCTTTTAACCATTCATAGCAATTATTAAATGTTTTTGATTTTAAAAATAATTTCTATTATAGATAAATTTCAAAAATCTGCATCATGTTTTATTTACAGAGGAAGCATAATCGTTAAAATATCGAAAGCAGAATATATGTCTCTACTAATGAAATTAATTAATTAATTATTAAAAGAAAATCATCCTTAAATTTCTTTCTCATGGCAGTGTATGTACAGTATTACAAGTTAACCTTTAAACTTTTTACATGCATTTTGGATATTTGCTCGGACAACAAACTAAAGAATTTTTGAGTTCGTAGATTATCTTTTAACCATTCATACCAATTATTAAATGTTTTTGATTTTAAAAATGATTTCTATTATAGATAAATTTCAAAAATCTTCATCATTTTTTATTTACAGAGGAAGCATAATCATTAAAACAGCCAAAGTAGAATATATTTCTCTGCTAATGAAATTAGTTATTAAAAGAAAATCATTCTTAAATTCCTTTCTTATGGTAGTGTGTGTACAGTAGTACAAGTTAATCTTTAAAATCTTCACATCCATTCTGTATATTTGCTAGGATAACCAGCCAAAGAATTTTTGAGTTCGTAAATTGCCTTTAAACATTCATAGCAACTATTAAATGTTTTTGATTTTTAAAATTATTTCTATTATAGATAAATTTCAAAAATTTTCATCATGTTTTATTTAAAGAGGAAGCATAATCATTAAAATAGCCAAAGTAGAATATATTTCTCTGCTAATGAAATTAGTTATTAAAAGAAAATCATTCTTAAATTCCTTTCTTATGGCAGTGTATGTACAGTAGTACAAGTTAACTGTTAAAAATTTTACACCCATTTTTTATATATTGATTGGATAACCAACCAAAGAAATTTTGAGTTTCATAAATTACCTCTTAACCATTCATAGCAACTATTAAATGTTTTTGATTTTTAAAATTATTTTTATTATAGATAAATTTCAAAAATCTGCATCATGTTTTATTTACAGAGGAAGCATAATCATTAAAATAGCCAGAGTAGAATATATTTCTCTGCTAATGAAATAAATTATTTATAAAAAAATCATTCTTAAATCCTTTTCTCATGGCAGTGTACGAACGGTAGTACAAGTTAACTTTTGAAATTTGTACATGCATTTTGGATATTTGCTTAAATAACCAACCAAAGAATTTTTGATTTCGTAAATTGCCTTTTAACCATTCATAGCAATTAAATGAGAAAGCCAAAATAATGTTGAATTCAAATATTTCTGTAGTGCCAGCAGATTCTTATATGAATAGAAAAAAAACTTCCAGGATATAAAAGGGCATTAGGCATTAGTGGAAATTTGTATAGCAAAAGGTTAAAGACTGACATTCATCTGAATCTGACGTTGATGATCTGGTGGTATTGATTAATCCGCCTCTTCGAGGAATTTCCCTAACGTGATGATGAAGTTCTCAGAGTGCTTTGTAATCCCTCTTCGCAGCTGTCTTTTCTTTTTACTGCCTTTGCTCCTTAGACGACAGAAAATATTCTCAAGCTTAACCATCTGCTCTTTGGCTTGCGAATTTTCATCCTTGGTTATCTGTGGTGGAAACAAATTTGATTGCTAAATTTCATTCTTGGATGTCTGTGGTAAAAAAAAAAAATTGATTTGCGAATTTTTATCTTTGGATGCCAGCGGCAGAAATAAATTTGCTTGAGAATTTTTATCCTTGGATATATGTGATGAAAACAAATTTGATTGCAGATTTTCATTCTTGGATATCTGCGGTGGGAACAAATTTGAGTGCGAAATTTCATCCTTGAATATCGGTAGTGGAAACAAATTTGCTTGCGAATTTTCATCCTTGAATGTCTGAGGTGGAAACATTTGATTGCAGATTTTTATCCTTGGATATTCGCTGTAGAAACAAATTTGCTTGTGAATTTCCATTCTTGGAAATCTGTGGTGGAAACAAATTTGCTTGAGAATTTTCATTTTTGGATATCTGCGGTAAAAACAAATTTGCTTGCGAATTTTCATCCTTTGATATTTGCGGTGGAAACGAATTTGCTTGCTAATTTTTATACTTTGATATCTTTTGTGGAAAGGAATTTGCTTGCGAATTTTTATCCTTGGATATCTGTGGTGGAAATAACTTTGCTTGTGAAACTTAATCATTGGATATCTGCGGTGGAAACAAATTTTCTTGCGAATTTTATTTCTGTATCTACAAATGTAGAGTAATTGGTTTAGCCTTTAAGAGTTGCAAATTGGTGAAAACTTAATGATTTATAACATTTTCAGCTGCCGTTATATTAATGTCATTTGCGCGGTTACATCTGACATAAGTTTCAGATTTTTTTTTACAGGTTCCATTTCATTTTTTTTAGAAATTTCAAATTACCTTTTGATATTTTCACATATAAATTTTGTTTCTGTATTCGTGGTATTTATGAGGGATAATAGGACGCATTTTGGACACCTCTATAGTTCTATTCAGTGTTCGATTCCTGGATTCATAATTTTCCAAAACAAATGTCCAGTAGTCCTTGAATGTGGAATACCAACAGGGTGGCAAATATGAATTAATATCCCATATTTATCTCCCGAACCCTGAAGGAATTCCCTGAAAAGCAATCAGGATAAAATCATTTAAAATGTCACTACAGATCACAAGATAAAAATTATTTTAATGAATATATATGTGTATATATATATATTTAATATATATATGAGTTAAAGAATTTGGTCAAAATATATCTGTTTTGAAATGAAAGTGACAATAAAATATGATTTGTTGAAGCTATCCGAAAATCTGCGATCTATTATAATCTGCAAGACTTTTGAAACATTCAAACCACTTTTCCATACATTGCATTTAATTGTTTTTTTAGATTTTAGGTATTTCTGGAACTTATAGCGCAAAATTAAAAAGCGATGAATCAGTAAATGCATTCAAAAATCGACTCTCAAATTATATCATATAAATATACTGGAAACAAATGCTGTTTATAATCCTTTTGATAAAATTGTCTAAGTTAAGCCAAATATAGCTGGATAGGTAGAGAGCTAATAAAAAAAGTATTAAAGTGTTATCTTCGGAGAATTTCACTGTAAAAATAAATAAATTTAAAATATTCTTTCTGATTTCGCTTTTGTCTGTTTGTATTTGAAATTGTAGTATCTATAGTTCTATTTTACATAGATTCAAAATAATAGTTTCAGGTGGGGGGGGGGGGGTCTAAGTCCACTTGGTAATACCAAGCCCGAATGAGTGGAGCTCCTTCGAATATTAAGACAGAGGTGTACGTCTTTCGTTGTTAACGAGCACCGTTAAGGTAAAAGTGCGACTTTGTTCGTGCACTCACGACACAACCTTTTTAGGGGGCGGTTGAAATTCATCCATCCTCAAGTCAAAATTTAGATCCAAATGAGAGACCGACTCTTCCCTGATTCAGTACCCTCAGAGGTATAAGGGCCTCGGCAGCCTGGTGGTAAGTTCTCGGCTTCGGAATCGAAGGGTTTCAGGTTCGAGACTCGATTCTACCGAAGAGCCGTCGTGTGAGAGGTGTCTCTTGCACTTTAAATCTGTGAGGCCAAACGTCCTCCCGCTGGTGTGGTGTGGGTGGAGAGGGGGGTGCCAGTTCAGGTGTCGTCCTTGTCATCTGAATGTGGTTCAAAATTGCGAGGTACGTCCCAAAATAGCCCTCGTGTTGCTTTAAAACGGGACGATAATGTAACTAAACTAAACTAAACCCAGAGGTATAATTTGCTGTGAGAACTTGGAGGAATTTGCAGTCAGGACCTATTTAACGTGCCCCAACTGCCATTAGCCAACACGGCGATCTTTGGCCGAGACGAGGACAGAACTCGCTATCTTTCGGTTATGAGACTGATGCTCTACCAACCAGGCTACCGCGGCGCCATAGTTTTAGAATGCATAAAGATGGGCTTTTGTTTTTGGATTATTAAGTAAAATGCGAATATTTCACTGAAATACACCTTTTCAAGCTAGATTTCAATGAACACTCAGTGACACCAGGTTTTTTACGTATACAAAATACTGTCACCTCCATTTAAATAGGAGGTATGGTAAGGTAATAATGCTACGATTGTCGAATTGGAAGATAATGGGTTTAAGACCCGATTGTACAGAAGAAATCATATCTAAGTAGGTCTGGTTAATGTTAAATTTTCAATCTCTCGCGCTAGTGTGATGTGGAAATTTAGAGACCGGATGGATGGTTTGGGCTTATTCTGTGTTCCATCTCAGACTAGCCTACGTTTTGTTTTGAAACCAGACATTAGTTTAACAAAATTACTATTTTATACTTGCTTTTCAATATAGTTAAAAGGGAGAAAATAATCGATTCATAAATTTATTCTAGTTTAAATGCATTATCAGGTTGTTAACAATGCTGGAATTAAGATTTCGGAATTATAAAAAGTATCAAATATTTGTTTACCGTAAAAATTGATTTTTTCATGTTTTCCCTTAAAAATACTTCAAATGTAAATAAATTTTTGAAGGAAAACAAAACAAAACAAAAAAAAAACCCACAGATGTTTCATAATTATTTTGAAATGCATTTACACCAGTAAAAAACTAAAAATTTACCTTAAAACCTATATATTGTGTTTTCGTTTCTTTGAGTTTCATAATAAAATAAAAATAAAAATTAATAATCTGATTTCAATATTAATATTAATTTCAAAAAAATTTGTAAGGAAAGCGGTTAAAAGACAGATATTAAATATAAATACATAAATATAGAAATAAAACAAGAAGTGTGGCTCGAATCAAGGACCCGCAACACGCACGTCATGCATGTTGCTCTGACCATTATACTGGGGTTGCGGTGACTTGGTGATAAAGTTTCGGCTTCGGAACCGGAGGGTTGCAAGTTCGAGTCCCGATTCCACCGATGAACCGCCGTGTAAGCGGCTCAGGTGCATGTTAAATCCGATGAGGACAAATATTCTCTCGCTGGTGTGGTGTGGAAGTTTGGAGAGGAGGTGCCAGCTCAGGTGTCGTCCTCATCATCTGACTGCGATTAAAAATGAAGAGGTCCGTCCCCAAATAGCCATAGTGTTGGTTTAAAATGGAACGTTAATATAACCAAACTGAACTGACTATTATTCTAAAATGCTCACATTTCGAAGCGTAAGTTAAATATACTTACTCTAACAGTAAGTAACAAAAATTTTGTAAAATCCCATTTTTTAGGGGGGGGGGGACTTCTATAAAGATAAAAAGCAAAAACTTATCTATATAAATAAATCTGAATGTTTGCCTGTATGTCTCTTATGCCTTCCTAAACCGTTCATCCGATTGCGGTGAAACATGATCAGCTTATTGCTTACATCTACGGGATGGTTATAGGCCTAGTACATTATTTAAAATAAAAAAAAAAATTCAAATCTCAGCCACATTTATTTACCAAGGATTAATCTCCAAATAACTTGGCAAGGAGACAGTAGATTCTGTAGAAATGCTAAATCGAAGTTGAAAGTTCATATTTTATAGCTATAGTACGCAAATGTCATGCAAGTCATTCCCAGAGTTAAAAATATTATTATAGATTATGCGAAAAAGTTAAGGGGAGACAAACACAGGGGTTTTAAATTTTTATAAACTTCAGTAATTACTGCTAAAAATGCTAAAAATATTGTAGCATAAATAATTTTGTAGCATCTTAATTTTCAAAAATTATTTTTTCAACTATATTAACGATTTTATGGTATAAATATATTTTCTATGTTAATCAATTTTAAAAGAAAATATTTTAATCACATTTGATAAAATTAAATTATGAGAATTCTGAAGCGAATATGAAACGAATCACGAGATACAATAAATAGTTTCTTTCATTACCATTCTGAAAGAACACCAAGTTTTATCATTTCATAAGAATAAACACATCTAATATGTAAAATTGAATATTTGTTTGCTTGTATTTTAAATACTGTCGTATCATTCATCCTTTTTCGATGATACATTTTCAAGTTATTGATTAATTGCACTTAATAATAATTTTTCGGCTGCAGAAACGTGCCGGGCACCAGTTAGTTTAAATATAAAATTTGATCCAAAAGGTTAGAGAAACTTTCGAGGTATAAAAAATAAATGTATATATGTATACAAGAATTGCTCGTTTAAAGTTATTAGATAAAAAACGTTTGTTCATTTTTTATATTTATTATTAACCTTGTATTTAAAAACAATTAAAATAACGATTTTTCAAAAAAAAAAAAAAAACTTTTTCCTTTACCTTTATTCTTAATTGACAGACGTTGCTTTAAAGTACCTTTTACATCCGACTGATATCTTCATAGTGAGACTACTTTTTCCAACGATATTCAAAAGATTACCCTTTTTTATCATTGATTCAATGAATTAAATTATTTTAATTAATTTAATTTTTTTCCATTTCTGCTTCTTTTTTTCCTTTTTCCCCCTTTTTAATTCTAAAGGCTCAAAAATAAATTTTAAAAATTGATAGTAAAATAATTCGGTCGATAAAGGTAAAATCTGAAGAGAAATCGCATATTCTTCACTTTCTAAACATTTCTCCTACTCGGGTATTTCTAATTCTACAAAACCGTTAGTGCACATCTAATCAAAATATGAAAGCAAATTTGGTTTTATCGATTTTCGCCACCGAATCATCCTTCAAAATTTACTTATTTAATTTAATTTTTATTATTAATTTATTTTGAAGATTAGAATTGTAAATTCTCGCAATTTCTACTCATAGTTTTGCTTCTAAAACATCGGATTTTTTTTAATTAAAAAAATATTTAAGCCTCGAAATATTTTAATTAAAATAATAACTGAAATAGATCTTTATAAGAGCAATTAAAACTTATTCCTGGAATTTTTGAGCGGAAGTGATGCCTTGAACGAAAGTAAAGAATAATTATTTTGTAGCTTAATTAACTAATTAATTTCCTAACCGAGTTCTCCGTTTCTATTAACAGATTCAATTACTCGTTATCGTGTTTATTAGCTGAAACGCTATCCATTACAAATGCTAATTAAATATCGTATAGCCATTAAAATTATTATTCATCTGTACCTAGATAAATTGCGCTTCATTTAATTGTTTTGTCTTATTATATGGAGTTAACAATATTATTTATTCAGGCGAAAACAATTATTTAGAGAAAATTGAGAAAATGAGTGGATTTTACAAAATATATCTATGCCAGAATTTTGGATTTAAATTGACACGGTGAAAATCAAATTGAAGCTATAATCTGTCCATTTAATCTGTCAAAGCTCATAAAATGAAATAAAATCTGTCTATTTAATCTGTTAAAGCTCAGAAAATAAAATAAAATCTGTCTATTTAATTTGTTAGAATGCAAAAATAAAACAAAATCTGTCCATTTAATCTGTCAAAACGCTGTAAATAAAATCAAACAATTTCAATCTGTCCATTTAATCTGTTAAAATACAGAAAATAAAATAAAATCGTTCCATTTAATCTGTTAAAACTCAGAAAATAAAATTTTTCCATTTAATCTGTTAAAACTCAGAAAATAAAATTTTTCCATTTAATCTGTTAAAACTCAGAAAATAAAATTTTTCCATTTAATCTGTTAAAACTCAGAAAATAAAATCTTTCCATTTAATCTGTTAAAAAGCAGAATAAGAAATGCAATCGTTGCATTTAATCTGTTAAAAAGCAGAAAATGGAATAAAATCGTTCCATTTAATCTGTTAAAAACCAGAAAAAAGAAACAGAAATTAAAATCTGTCCATTTAATCTACTATATTACCCTGTGGCTATTTTAAGCCAAGGTTGTTTCGCAGTAACTTCTGAGGGTAAAGACCCCCAAAGAACAAAAGGGCAGAATTCTGACTTCTAGCTCATATGAAGATGACGCCCACACACTCGCTTGCACAACTCCTTTTTACAGAGGGGTTCATTTCGGAGCATCACAGATAGAACACTGGGTAGAGAACACTAAGTTTCAGAACCAGGACTCGAACTTGGGACTTCTAAATTACGAAGAAGAAGCGCTACTCTAGGGCCAGACGCCAGTTTTTAATCTGTTAAAATACAGGAAATAAAATAAACTAATATTAAAATCTGTCCATTTAATCTGTTAAAACGTCGAAAATAAAATCAAATAATCATTAAAATTTGTCCCATATTCTTCTAAAACGCAGACAAAAAAAATCAAAAAAGCAATACAATTTGCCCATTTAATCTGTGAAAATACAGAAAATAAAATCAAGCTGATATTAAAACCTGTCCGCTTAATCTGTGGAAATACAGAAAATAAAATCAAACTGATATTAAAACC
>JAPMOQ010028746.1:820714-856146 GCA_026543055.1 Argiope trifasciata | reverse complement strand
CACACACACACACACACACACACACACACACACACACAATATAGTAAGAAGTTTGGAGATTAGGGGGTCAACTCATTGTCCTCAGCATTTTGCATTTGTCCAAAGAGGTACGCCCTTTCCGAAATAATCATGTAGCTTCTAAATGAGTAGTTAAGCTATCTTAATTACTATTATTAAAACTCTGTTAAAATGGGGATTTATTTGGTAGTATAATGTATGAATATAGGAAATTTAATTCTCTATTGAGTAATAAAAAATAAACCACTCGTTAACTAACAGTTAATGATTCAAACAGAAAATATTATTAGTTATTTAATCATTTGACCCCTTAAAACATTAATATGATTCCGAGACTTTTGCTTCTTAACTTTCCCCTCCATTTTTGTTATTTATTGACCCATTTATTTGAATAATGTGGATATCTCATGAATTCATATAACTTGGATTTCAGTATGAAAACGGTCGAGTTTTATGTATTTTTAACAGCAGCCAGTTTTGGTTACAACTTTAAATTGTTAATGGCAATAAAGTGTAGGTATTAAATTAGAAGTCTTAAATTTGACACTCTAGAATTAGTTTATTTTTAAGGCTGTTAAATAAAAGTGCATTCTAGACCTTTTTTGACATCATAACTCGGTAATATGAGCTTTATATATTTGACGAACGCAATTTTAAATTAATTTTACGTCGTTTTTGCATTTTAAAATGTCTGCTTAATGCCTGGAAACCGTTTTTTTCATTTCTGGCTCGGGAGTTTGATCTTTCCTGTCAAAAACACACTCAAAAAGATAAATATCTCTAATCCTCTTACGATGAAATGCAAGGATTATTACTTTGAAAGATAATTTTCTTTAAATATCTTATTTCCACGATGAATTTGATTGCTTCTTTTTAAAAAAACAGGGTATCAATTGTTACTGAGAAGTAATTTAAAATAATCCATTCACGCATTTTTTTAGAAGCAGATGTTTCCAGTTTTTAAAGGTTGAAGCAGATGTTTCGAGTTGTTTGGAGGAAGTTTAACTGTGCATTACTATTTTTCTGTTTAAATGAAAATTCCATTTTTTGATGATCCCAATTAAAATTAGCATTTTATTTTAACGCTTTCTAATCTTATCTTTTTTTAAATGCACATTGAAAATTTTTGATTACTCGAAAACTTAAATCATATTCTTAGCTATTGTTAGCATATAAAAAATTAAATATATAGAAATTTAATGATGCAGTTTCATTTTATAAAGTAATAATTAAAACATGACTTCAAGCTTTTGAGAATAAAGAATTCTTTCAATTGGGTGTAAGTCATTTTTATCAAAATATCAGGGGATATTACACCATAATTAAAAAACAATATTTCTATGCGTTGACTGGAAGCAAGGATTTTCTTCTTATTAAACTCAGTAATATTTTCAAAAATATTCAGTCATTTTATGTTATTCATTAAATTTATATTTCGTTGTTTTCCAAGATTATGAAGATAGGATGCAAAATAAAATGTTTGAATAAATTACCGTTTAGTTATAACCATATGATAAAATTACTTTTATATTCAAATCAGAGGAAAAAATTTCATTTAATGAATATATTATATTCTCTTAAGGAATGTATTCAAATCTTTTATTTAATTTTATATATCGTTTGCATTGTTTAAATTCAACCAATTTATATTGATTGCATTTTTATTCCTAAGAATCCATTTCATTTGTTTGTTCCGGAAAACTTTGCTTCAATTTGGTAGCGGCAAAGATTTTTCGTTTCGAAAAATTTCTTTATTTTCTCATATATGATTCATATAAAGAGTGGTTCTAATATTTTAAGAAATTATCGTTCTGGTTTGGTGAATCTATTTTTTTTCATGGTATGTGAATGCGTTCAGGAAGTTTTTGAAAAAACTTAGGAAAATAGCAATAAATTTGAATATTGATTGAATTGAAAAATTGAAAAAAGATTGGAAAAACATTTATGAAACCAATGTATACCAGTTAAGTGACAGTAGTTTTAAGAAATTAATAATGTACACTCTTTAGCAAAGAAACCAAAAAAAAAGCGATTAAATAAAAAACTTCTTGTTACAGATAGCTTAAAAATATATTATCTAGCTCCTGAACTAAAATATAAGCTGTATTTATATCCATTCTTGTAAAGAATTAAAGCCAAGTACCAAGTTTGAACAAAAAAGGTATGCATAGATTTTAATTCATGTGGTATTTTGGAAAAAAAATTCCTATCTAAAATTCTATCAAAGATTAGAATTTGAGAAAATGGAATCTAAAGATGTAAAATAGCAGTAAAAATATGTCGATGCAAATTCAAAAATCAGTATAATTTCCAAAAAAAAAAAATAGGCAATCAAAATTCTAACGGTTTTATAAAGTAACCTGCTCAACCATCAGGTATATTAGATTACTTTTTCTTTAGTTCAGGAAATGCAGAACATATTGAGAAAATATTGTACCATGTTTGAACAAGAAAGGTATACATTAGATTTTAATTCATGAGGTTTTTCGCAAAAAAAATCTATCTAAAATTCTATCAAAGTTTAGAATTTGAGATAATAGAATCTAAAGATATAAAATAGTATTAAAAAGTATGTCAATGCAATTACAAAAATCAATATAACAATATGATCAATATAGTAATAAAAAACAGAAAAACAAAATTCTAACAGTATTATAAAGAAACCTTCTCAAACATTAAGTACATTAAATTTAAAAAATTATAATTGAGCAATAAATATACTTTTCAAAATAGTAATAATTTGAACAATGAGTACGGACAACATTCTTTGGAATTAAATCGATTTTCATTTCGACGATAACTCAAAAATAAGATGAACTAAATATTTGAAATTTTGATATATGACTTTTACGCCAAAGCTGTTTTCAGTGTTAGATTTTGGAGGAAAACAATTCAATAGAACTTTATCAATCCATTATATAGACCAAAATCCATTATATATCCAAAATAAAGACCGTAAATTTTTCGAAACGAAAAATTTTCCGCCACCTAATTGAAGCAACGCTTTCCGGAACAAACAAATGAAGAGAATTCTTGTGAATAAAATTGCAACCAATATAAATTGATTGAATTAACACAATGCAAACGATATATAAAATTAAATGAAAGAGATTTGAATAGATTCCTTAAGAGAAAATAAAATATTCATTGAATGAAATTTTATCCAAGGATTCGAATGAAAAAGTAATTTTATCGTATGGTTATCTCGAAATGGTAATTTATTTTTCAACTTTATTTCCCATACTACAATCATATTCTTTGAAAACAATGATGATATAATTTTAATAAATAAATTATGAAATGACTAAAATATTACTGAATTAAAAATTTGAATGGTAAGAATTGAATTATAAGAAGAAAATCATTGTTTCCAGTTAACGCATGGAATAAGATAAATGAAAATGCGGTATACTGTGTTGACACCAAATTTGTAAATCTGTATTTAATTTTGGACTCAACAGGCCAAATAGAAGAACCTCAAACCGATATAGGATTCCAATGCACTCTATGAAGAAGATGAACTCAAAAAACAAAAAACTTACTTACTAGATAAATATTTGATGAAGGATAGGAAATAAGCGTTTTAAAGATTTTATTATAGATTAGAAGATGTATCCGTATCGACAGGATTTTATTCTTTTAGAGACATCTCAGACATTCATAGAAAAACTAATGAAACTTGTAGAACAAAATTACATGGACATTAGCTGAGTACTTAAGAAAGAGGGAAAACAAATTACGTTTACAGTTCAGATGCAAATATGCAGCAATACGAAAAGATTTGCATCTTTGCAATGAAATCATGAGTTCATCATTTTTATCATGAGCTCTTGAGTTATGACTTTGACTTGCTTTGTCATTTAGAAATAGAACCACTGCTTCAGTTTGTTTCTGATTAATCCTCCATCTAAAGATCTTTCAATTTATCCTTGATAGAATCATGCTTTGTCATTTAGAAATCGAACCACTACATTAATTTGTGTGTGATTAATCGTCCCTCTAAAATTCCTTTAATTTATCCTTGGTAGAATCATGCTTTGTCATTTAAAAATAAAACCACTGCTTCAGTTTGTTTGTGATTAATCCTCCATCTAAAGATCTTTCAATTTATCCTTGATAGAATCATGCTTTGTCATTTAGAAATAGACTCACTGCTTTAGTTTGTTTGTGATTAATCATCCATCTAACAATCTTTCAATTCATCCTTGAAAGAATCATGATTTGTCATTTGCAAACAGAACCACTGTTTCAGTTTGTGGTTAATCATACATCCAAAAATCCTTTAATTTATCCTTGATAGAATCATGATTTATCATTTAGAAATAAAACCACTGCTTCAGTTTGTTTGTGATTAATCCTCCATCTAAAAATCCTTCAATTTATCTTTGAGAGAATCGTGCTGCATTTTGGCAAGTTGGTATGTTTCCCCTACAATTACAAAGTTAATTATATTATGCTATATAAAATTGCAAATAAATAAAAATTCATTTGATAACGTTTCCAAACGGATACAAATATTTATATTTTAACCCAATAGCTGTCACTATCCTCAGTTAGGTATTTCGAAATTTTACGCAGATAATTCGGCGTTAAATATGTAATTGTTACGCCTAATTGTTTAGTTCCTTCTGAATATATCTGCCAATAGTGTCTGTGCAGCAAAAAATGTGTAATCTGAGTTGCAACAAGCGAACAAATTTCAAAGTTGTCTATAAGTTGAGTGGAATAGAGTTACCATATTTAAAGTATAATGTTTCTGTTTTTATATTATAATGAAATACCCTTCATAAATATGTAATTCAGAAGTTTAAGCAACGGTTTATTATTTACACTGCCATTCGGTTTTTTTTACTGAAATGATTTTAGTAATTATCTTATAAAGATACTGTAATGTCTTGATCTCGACCGATCAAATAAGAGAGTGCAGTTTTCATTCTTTTATTTACAGCCGTATATATATCAGAACGATTTGTTCTAATCTAGGTTAAATATTTGATATTTACACAGCAGTAGAAGGTTTGTGGTGAAAAGAGTTCTCCATCAACTCGAACACCACAAGGGGTTAATCAGTACGGCTACTCCGGGATGGAGAGTAAAACAAAAGCAGTACACTATCCAAAAAGTATTTTTCTCTCTTCAAAGAAAACCCCGCACTTTATCGCTGTCCAAACTCCGCCTTCTTATCTCCTATTCGTCCAAGTGAGATCTCTATCGGCCAATCGTTCAGCAAAAATTCCCTCATTTGTGGCTCCAGCCTGTCGGAGGAAATGTCCTTCAATGATGCGTGGCAAGAATTGACTGCTCTGGATAATGCGCCAATGATAGTCCCTTTACAATTGGAAAACATTTGGCATTCAGATGTTTGACCCTCCTTTCCCATGAAGATGCAAGAAGTTCTTCCCAAACAATGAACCTCACGTGTGGTCTTTCAGCTGAATCTTTCATGAACAGACGCAACGACCACTCGGCGATAAGCAGACACCCCACCTAGCAATCTGAAAGCTTTTAACAATGGAGGGCGTTAACAGGTGGTGAGCAGATGTCTGGAAATGCCCCTTATCATGAATGGGACAGGAGAACGTTACAGTACCATTTTCAAAAATATCAAATATATTTTCAAAAAACATAATTTCAATATAATTATACTGTTAGACAACTTTGTGTAGATATATAGCTTAACAGGAAAAAAATTTAAAAAACGAGGCAGTTATAGGATTAGTACTGATTTTTTGTAATCGTAGGGTTAATGATTGCTGATACTTTTTATGTTATTCTCATTTATAACTGAGCTATAAGAATCTATATCTTTATTTAGAAAAAATATTCACTTATCAAGCCAAATTTTTTTTTTTCAAATTGACAATTAAGGGGTTGTTACTGATTATTTTTGATTCGTTGGGACAATAGTTATGATTAATAATTAGAAATTATTTTTTATGATAGTCACATATGTAACTGAACTATATATTATTTTATATTTATTTAGATAATTATTAAACTTTCACAAGATCTTAAAAAATAACATTTTTATCGATATATATATATATATATATATATATATATATAAATTAATTAATTAACAAAATAAGACAACCGAATCAAAACAATAAACAATAGAAAAAAGTTGTAGCTGCATTTGCGCTCTCCAAATACTATGATTGATTAAAAAACTTTTTTAATTCTTAAACTTATTTGAATCAGTAAAGATTTTTAGTTTCGATTCCGATTCTGTTTCGTTTAAATAATTCTTTGATTATGGTATTTTGAATTTATTTCCTTAATTGGTTCTTATTCATTTACCTTTCATTTTGTGAACTTTTAGCGTGTAATTCTGAATTGAGTTTTAATTTCGATTTCAACCTAGTTGGTTTCGTTTTAATTTTTGTTGACCAAGAAATGGGTTTTGATTGTTTTAATAATTTTATGATAGTGTATATATATATATATTTAGAATTAGTTAAATAGTATATATTTTGTTTCCAAAGTTCAATGACAATTCTCTGAAAACTTAGGAATCTGAAAGCAGAGGTGACCTGTAAAAGATACCCTTCAAGTTGGCTGTCAATACATTTGTTCACCAAGAAAAATGTCTAACAAAAGCTGTTTATTTCTTCTACAGTCGATAATTTTTTTACTTTGCTGTCACTCCACTCTGAAACGTAATTTGAGGAGTTGCCATGTGGATTTCCTGCAACTTTTGATTGAAACTTCTTCGGATAAAATGAAACGATATTGTAGAATTGGGTCCAGAGTCGGTAGAAAGCTATCGAATGTCTTTCGAAAGCATTTTTCCCCCAAGATTTTCACTTCCAATAACAATAAAAAAAATGAACGCGTTGTTTCCTTTTGTTGTATTGTTAACCAAAGAATAAAACAGAAAAAGGATCAATACTTTGTGAAATATTAACTAAAGGAATATTATTGTTTAATTTTTAAACACTTCCTGTTAGTTTTTCCCCCTATTGTTTAACTTTGTCTAGACAGATTTTTTTTTAAATAACATTTGCAATTGTTTTAATTTTTTTTATATTGCTTTAGTAATGGAACATTATTTTTACAAAAGGAAACAGGAACACGTGTTTTTAAAATAAAGATTATTTGCTTTAAAAATTCAAAACATTTAGATGGGGCTCAGAATTCTTTTTAAACCTCTAAAGTAGAAGCTTTCTTTGAATGCCACTTCACTTAACATGTGCTTAGCGGTCATAATTACTCATTATCCAATTTGGTAATTATGACCCCGTAAAATGACCGGTAATCTGGTTATTAAAGCTTAATAAACCGCCTATTAAAGATCTAAATAAATAAAGATAAGTTTTTAAAATTGTACTTTTGCTGATGCCCTAAAGAATAGTAAATGTTTTATTTTAATAATTTTCAAATTTTTGTTTTTACTTTATAAGTTATTATTATAAATATCACGAAATTTATAATCTACTTTTTAAAACTCTCTACCAGTTGAAGCCACTGATATGAATTCAAAATTTAATCGAATTGATCTATTAAATGATAATTAAATAGAAAAATAATGTAATGTCATGAAGAATACACAGGACATATAAAGTTTTAAAACTTGAGTTCATCGAGGAATAAGTGAAAAATTGAACACAAAATTCCATCTTTACAAACTTAAAAGTAGTAAATTAACTAAAAGTATATAAAAATTAATAAAAGAATAATTTCCTGACAGCATATTTATATCATGATTTTAATACATATTACACTGATGGAAAAAAAAAATCCCATCACCAAGAAAAAATTATTGTACAGTAATGAATTTCTAGGAATACATTTGTCTAGGTAGCATATTTAATTGATTAAAGTTTCAAGATCACAGGTAGAGCCATTTAAAATGTGAAATGTTGGTACATTAGTAACCGGTGTAACCGCCAGAATTTTGAATGCAAGCATGCAAACGTGCATGCATTGTGTCGTACAGGTGTCGGATATCAGTTTGTGGGATGGAGTTCCATGCCTGTTGCAATTGGGCGGTCAATGCAGGGACGGATAATGCTGGTTGGGGATGAAGCTGGAGTAGTCGCCCAATGATGTCCCATACGTGCTCGATTGGAGAAAGATCTGGTGATCTAGCAGGCCAAGGCAACATGTCGACACTCTGTAGAGCATGTTGGGTTACAACAACGGTATGAGGGCGAACGTTATCCTGTTGGAAATCACCCCCTTCAATGCTGTTCCTGAATGGCAGCACAACAGGTTGTATCACTAGACTGACGTACAAATTTGCGGACAAGGTGCGTGGGATAACCACGAGAGTGCTCCTGCTGTCATACGAAATTGCTCCCCAAACCATAACTCCAGGAGTAGACCTTGTGTGTCTAGGCCACAGACAGTTCACTAGCAGGCGTTCCCCTGGCCTTCTTCTAACTAACAAACGGCTATCACTGAGACCAAGGCAGAACCGGATTTCCTCAGAAAACACAACAGAAGTCCTCTCCATCCCCCAATGAGCTCTAGCTTGACACCACTCACGTCGCAAACGGCAGTGGTTTGGAGTCAGTGGAATGCACTGTGCAGGGCGTCTGGCTCGGAGCTGCCCTTGACGTAACTGATTTGTAACAGTTCGTTGTGTCACTGTGGTGCCAATTGCTGCTTTAATTTCAGCTGCAGACGCAATACGATTAGCCATAGCCATACGCCGAATACGATGGTCTTCTCTCTCAGTAGTACCACGTGGCCGCCCAGAACTTGGTCTTCTTGAGGCAGTACCTTCCCTTGACCCCTGCCGTCAATACTCATGCACAGTGGATACATTTCTGCCAAGTCTTTCAGCAATATCGCGGAAAGAAAACCCACTTTCTCATAGCCCTACAACACGACCTCGTTCAAACTCAGTGAGCTGTTGATAATGGCTTCTTCGTCTTCTCAGAGGCATCTTTGACTAACATTAACCCACTACGTCAAATCTCAACAGTAAATAACGATCACGAACCTTACAGCGCTTATTTAAAGCAAACCTCATTTGCATGCTCATAGTGTCGCTACTAGCGCCACACTTACGCGCGTAGCTCGAAATTTGAATCGACGTCATTTTTCAGATGTATAAACCCGCCTACCAAATTTCGTTTATCTAGCATAGCTCCTTCCTAATGTTGGGATTTTTTTTTCCATTAATGTATTTCTCTAAAATTATAACAGCATTCTCAGAATTCAATATTATATCAAGGAGTTAGTGTTTTTAAAATACTTACGTATTGAGCGAATAGTGAAAGTAGTAAAATATTCTTGAAAGCAATTCTTTTCATAAAAGTATGAAGTATGTATAAAAGGTGAAATAAAAATATTTGTTTTGCATGTCTTCTAAATATTTGTTAAATATACCTTCTAAATAATTGTTTTCGTAAATTATTTTCTAAGCGTAGCGTTTTTCTCAATATAAATATGAATTTTGAATATATACAAGTGAATTTCGAATATTTTTAAAGAAAATGCAATAAAGCAATTTGTTTTAGATCAAAAATATTCCAACTTGCGATCGAACTTTTTTCGATTGCAACCATTTTTTCCTAGTCATGTATATGAATTTTAAATATATACTAATAAATTATAGTTATGCAAATGTTTTTTAACAAAATGTAATACAGCAATTTGTTTTGGTTAAAAAATATTTTAACTTCTTGTCTATATTTTTATTTTAAACAACAAATGATTTATTTTCCTAGTCATGTAAAAGTTTTCAATATACCGTAAAAAACTGATTAATGAATTACCTTATCGAAAAACTTGGAAGGAACTTCTGATCAGAAACAGCAATATATTACATTCTTTAGGATCAAAAACACAGCCTAAATGCTACAGCTAAATAAATCTCAAAATAAAAGTCTTATATAGAATAATAAACTTATAATAAAATGAATTGCTTTTTAAAAATTATTTTTAGTTATTCTGTTCCAGAAATTCAAATAGGATTTTTTCTACAGTTGTAATAAGAAAATACTTGTTTCAGATTTTTTTGTTTAGTGATTGGGTTAGTTAACAATTATTAACATCATATAACGATGATTTTGGATAATGAAATGCGATAGAACATAATTAATTCTTAAATGTCCTGATTTGACTTTAATTAGCCTACCCAATTATGCCATCTAATTTAATATAAAATTAAGATTGAATCTCCCATTCTTGTTGTCGTCAATTGGATTCATACTGAAAATATTAAATCAATTTACAGCACGTACATGTGATCATGAGTGTGGAAGGAAAAAAAAACTCACCAATTGGATTCATACTGAAAATATTAAATCAATTTACAGTACCTACATGTTATCACGAGTACGAGAGGGAAAAAAGAACCACCAATTAATTGAATTCATACCGAGAATATTGAATCAATTCAGAGTACGTACATGTTATCACGAATGCAGAAGGAAAAAAGAACCACCAATTGGATTCATACTGAAAATACTAAATCAATTTACAGTACGTACATTTTATCACCAGTGCGGAAGGAAAAAACAGCCACCACCAGATGGATTCATACTGACAATATTAAATGAATTTACAATACGTACATGCTATCATGAGTTCGGGAGAAAAAATAAAGGCCAATTGGATTCATACTGAAAATATTAAATCAATTTACTGTACGTATATGTTATCAGGAGTACGGAAGGAAAAAACAACCTCCAATTGGATTCATACTGATAATATTAAATCAATTTACAGTACATGCATGTCATCAGGAGTGCGGAAGGAAAAAACAACCCCCAATAGGATTCATACCGAAAATAATTAATCAATTCACCGTACGTACATGTTACCACGAATACGGAAGGACAAAAATAACTGCCAATCGGATTCATACTGAAAATATTAAATCAATTTACAGTACATACATGTTATCGCGAGTACTGGAGGGAAAACAGAAACGCCGATTGGATTCATATTGAAAATATAAAATCAATTTACAGTACCTACATGTTATCATGAGTTCGGAAGGAAAAATCAACCGCCAATTGGATTCATACTGATAATATTAAATCAATTTACAGTACGATCATGTTATCACGAGTGTTGAAGGAAAAAACAGCCATCACCAATTGGATTCATATTGAAAATATTAAATCAATTTACAGTACTTAGATGTTATCACGAGTACGGAGAAAAACAACAACCTAATGTCAAAAACTATGACTGTATACTAATTTTGTTTCACTTATTGGATTGAAAATACCATAATTTATTCTGTAATATGCAATTGACCCTACCTCTGCTTATCCCATGATTTCTGTGGGCCGCTGCGGCCTGGTGGTAGGTCTCGACTTCCGAAACGAAAGGTTTCAGGTTCGAGACCCGATTCCAGAAAGGAACTATTGTGTAAGAAGGTCTAGTACACTTTAAATCCGACGGCACCAAATGCCTTAAAGCTGATGTGGTGTGGAAGTTTGGAGAGGGGGCACCAGGTTTAGGTATCATCCTTGCCCTTTCACCGCTGCTCAAAGTTATGAGGTCCATTCTGCATGGCTTTAGTTATGCTTTAAAATAGGATATTAATATATAACGACTTAACTAAACCCGCGATTTTCGCTGGTAATTTTAATAATAATAATTTAGAAATTTAATAATTTTGTGGGTAATCAGGTAATTTTCTAATGCATCCTTAGTTTTTCGCAGTTTAGTGTGTTCATATTTACGATTACAGAATTTTTTAGATCATGTTATTGTCGTGTGACATATAGTGGCAGTACACTTTGTTTGAAAAATATTTCAACTTATTTGCAAATATCATTTCTAAATAATGACTATTAAAAGTTCGTGTCAGAGGGTTAAAAACTACAACTTGAAAAGTAAAGTATTTATGTCTATAATTACCACTGTTTATAATTTTTTACCCCAACAATCTATATTTATCATTATTTAAAATTTTTTCTCCAACAATCTATATTTATAAATGTTACAATTTTATTTTCCCACAATCTATATTTACTACTATCTGCAATTTTATTTTCGCAACAATCTATATTTACTACTGTTTACAATTTTATTTTCCCAACAATCTATATTTACCACTGTTTACAGTTTTATTTTCCCAACAATCTATATTTACCACTGTTTACAATTTTATTTTCCCAACAATCTATATTTACCACTGTTTATAATTTTATTTTCCCAACAATCTATATTTACCACTGTTTATAATTTTATTTTCCCAACAATCTATATTTACCACTGTTGACAATTTTATTTTTCCCAACAATCTATATTTACCACTATTTATAATTTTGTTTTCTCAACAATCTGTTATTGCCGATTGGAAGCAAACTGTTTCTTAGCGATAAAATATAAATTTTTAAAGCTATTGTCTTTATTCTGTTCAAGAAATCAGAGTAAAAAATGTGTTTAATGGATCAGAACTTATTTTGCCTTGAACAAAGCGAAAAAGAAAGACATTTCTCTCATTTACAAAAAATATATTTCGTTTTTTTTCTTGGATATTTGGAAAATTCCATTTTCAGGAACCATTCTTAGATTTGAAGTTGGACTAAATATTCTTCATTCCTATTCATTTTAACCCTCCAGCTTTTTTCAGTCACATAATTCAAAAAAAAAAAGATATCTGATCCATTAAGTGCAAATATTTTAGCTTTGTTATAAATTCAGATCTTTTTATTCTTTTACACGATCATAGTTTCGTTCAAGTTTTGCAAGTTGCAAGTCACCCAGAGAAAAATAATAAATCAGAGTTAAGAATTTTTCTTACTTCGACCAGTTTACTTCTTTTTTTAAGGATGTTATGAAGGGGAGGGAAGCGAGAAAGCGTCCCTAGTTATTTGCTAAGCAAAAAGGGGGAGAAAAAGTACAGAAAGGAATTCAATTTCAGCTTCTTCCAGCTGCTTATTGTCGAACACGCAGCGATTGAATGGGAAAATGGGACAATTTTTTTACAAGATCGAATAAATGATATGCTTGAGCCGAAGCATGGACGTACAGCGGAGTGTGGTGATTCCATTTCACGTAAATCCAGAATCTTGGCAGAAGGAATAGAACGTAAGCGATTACCAAGAAAGGCATTAAAAAAGAGCTGCTTTTGGAGAGTTGGAAGGCGCTGCATTTTTCCTGGATCGAGAGTGAGAAATTCAGGACGGAGTTTTACCGAGAATTTTTTCAATTTCGGTAGTCAATTCTTCGAATAAAAAAAAGCCATCACTTAAGTCCATTCCTCCCAGTGAATTGTATTGGAAATTTTATAACAATATACTTAAAGTCTTCTTTCAGCTGTCAGCGAATACACAAAAACGTCAAAGATTGTTTATTTCATGCATTATCTGAAAGTCTGGGACATTTTCTCTTGGTGACTAAGAATAGTTGAATTTCGAAAAGAATCAAATTCGTAAAAGATTTTTCCTGTTATTAAAATCGAGGAACGATATATTTAATATGAAATTCAGATACCGTTGTGCACAGAGGATTTTAAGCACATCAATTCTGGACTTTTTGCACACACTAAGTTTATTGGAACTTGATTGCAATCAGAATGAAAATTTGGTGACTGACAAAAAACTTTTATATATACTTCACATATTAATGCATCGGAATTGGTACGGCTAAATTTATCAAAATAGGAAATATTATGTATAAAATTCAAATATAAGTGTTTATACAAGTATTGTTATTATTAACATCTCGTATTTAGCGGCGGTGTTTTTTTATTGACTGTTATATCCAATTTTGCTTAAGAATTTAAGTACTATCGTTCGATTATTTTAATACAGAAACTACTTTTGCAAAAAATATAATATGCAACATTATTTTATTTCAAACATTTTATGGTTAAAATAAGAAAATCAACTGAACCAGATGTTTTTCAAAACCGACATGTTTTCCGTGTCAAAAACTAAACCAACAATTGTTCCTGATATTAATCGTTTGCTTTTAATTCTTTCTTTTACTGTTGCTTTGTTGATTTGATCTGATCACAGTTATTCATAATTCATTCTTCTTATTCAGCCAAAAAAACATTGATACAAATATTCTATAAATTGTCTATTAAAACCAGTCAAAACGTAGCTACAAATATTAAAAAAAAAAAAAAAAAAAAAAAAATAAAACTAAAGTAGAAGTATAAAAAATACAAGTAGAGTAGTTAAAAGTATCACAATTGCATAGCAACGGAGTATTTATAAATTTCCTTATTTCAAAATCGTCTGCAATTATTTGCTTATTTATCAAATTTTGAAACAATAATGAAAACTGAAAGAAAACACAGAAATGAAGCTGCGATGAAAAGGTAAATAATTAAATTTTAAAATGGTATTGAAATATTTTTTGTGGAACAATTTACTACGATGTTATTAAAAATGAATTTTGGTTAATTTTAATTAATAAGCAGTTAATTAACTTTTGAAGCTTGAAAAACTTCGTCAAAATCACTATTAATTCCCTTTCATATATTTAATTTTGAAAAAAATTCTTAAATTTTTGGATAAGAATCTTTTCTACCATTAATTTGTCAATCCAAAATGGAAAGAGTACGGATTTTTTTTGTCATTGTGAAAATATTGACAATGATTTTTTTTATAAAACTATCTACACGTAAAAGTTTTGCTAACTTTTTCTTCTCTTTTATAGTATTTTTATTTTAACAGAACAGAAAATAATGTTTGCTACTTTAACTTCCATACATGCTTTAATAGGAAATTTCATATTTAAATGTAAATTTTGATGCATAAAATTGATTCCCAAAGTGCTAATAACCTCAACACTAAAAAACCATTTAATGTAACTGAAATAACAGTTAGTTTGTACTGTTAATTTGCCAGACTGCATGAAATTAGTTTCAGAATTCTTGCTACTGCCAATAATTTATGACTAACTTTTTTTCGATATTCTTCTTTATAAATCATTTATCTTCTTCGTGATTATATTAAAATATTTTGTATTTGATGAATACACTAGGAATATATCAAATTAATATATAAAACTATTCCAGATTAAAAATTGTTTTTAAAAGAATTATTTTTAGAAGTCCAAAAAGTTCTTTCGAAATTGTTGATTCAGATCTCTGAGTGAATATTTTTTCAAAAAATATTTCATTAAAAGTCAGGAAATTTTGAAAGAAAATAAAATCTGATGAAAATTAAAAAATTTGCAACAAAATTCTATTAAAAGTTGGGCGATATGATTAAGTTATGTTCACAGCATATCAATACTCTTTATAAAATACAATAATATCTTGATGTTTTTGAAGTTTTCGAAACTTTTATTCGCTTTTCGGAAATTATTCGATTAGGGGAAGTATTTGCATTTTGAAAGGAATTTTAATTATAAAGTTCCATCTTAAAGACGATATTTTAAAATTCGAAGCCGTTTTAAGGAATTACTTGTTTAATGAATATTATATTATCAGGTCTCCAGTATTTCTTTGGCATAAATAATTTCTTTATATCAATATTTTTGTATATGTAGAAAAAAATTCGAATCCAATCGATTAAAAGTTTTTAAAACTTTATTATTATTTTTTAAAAGGTTTTGCACGAAAAATCATTAACACATGTAAACTTGAATTGCTGTATACACAAATTTAGATAAATTTCTATCGAAAAATTTACGATTTGTCTTTCTTTCAACAAGTTAATTGTTTTAAATTCCTCAGAAAATGAATAACTAAATTGTGTTGCATAAAGTTAGCTCCATTTATTACTTATTAATCTTGATGAATAAATTAATCATAAATGTTACACTATTCCATGATGTCATATACTCGTCAAAAGCAATTAACTAGTTAATGACCAGCGTTACCTATCTCATAACTTTTATATATTTTTACACATAAAAATAACCATAAAAGTACTTTTTTTCTTTCACATAACTCATATGCTAAGAATTAACGAAATCGGAATACAAATAAAGTTCACACATTAGTTTTTGCTAAAAGAATTGTAGTGACAATAGAATAATCAAGCCCCTACGAAGAGTTACCTATCCCATAACTTTTATATATCTTTACACAGAAAAATAACCATAAAAGTACCTTTTTTCTTTCACGTAACTCATATGCTAAGAATTAACGAAATCGGAATACAAATAAAGTTCACACATTAGTTTTTGCTGAAAGAATTATCGTGACAATACAATAATCAAGCCTTTGCGAAGAAATAAGAGCAGATTAACTTTAATCAAATACGAGTCATTTACTTTCATTCGACAAGAATGATGTTTTTAAATTGTAGAACGTCCAATTAACACTTTCAGTGAAAAGGACGCCTTGGCAAAACAAACTCCCATTGAAGCAATAAAAAACGACCCCCTTTCTTTGTTTGATCATTTTAATTCATCCTAGTTGAAGTGATTACTTATTTGAGTTTATTTCAGCGTCCCCATCAAGCATTTGGATCTTTTTGATTCTCTCCAGAAACAAACAATGGGCAAAACTTGATTCTTCCACCCGAATTTTCATTGGACGAAGCGGAGAGCCTAATTGCTCATCTCCTTTGCTCAAATTACCCTTAACGACAGGTCGTTTAATGGTAATCTGATTACCAATCCCAATGCCCTGAATCACTATTTTTATCGACTTTTCTATTTTGTTTGCTGACCCTTTCGCTCTCCAAATGTACCGATCGCAGATTATGCCTCGGCGAATTGTTGACCGTGAATGTTGATTGGGAGGCTGTGTTTAGAGAATATCGACGAAGGATTAGATGGATCCCAGCGTATCGACATTAAACATCTGCAAGGGGAAAATTCAAGCAACAGATTTTTATCAATCTTTTCCTTCGACCGAAGTAATGAGAGTTAGGATAATAACTTCGCCCAGAAAGTTTACGAAACAAGCATTCTGTGACAAATTTGGACTATCGTTTTCCATTTATTTTTAGGTACATTCATTTGTTTCGTTACAACAAGCCCAATTCTGAGTGATTTTATTGGTTAAGGAAACTTAGCTTATGAACTTTGATACTTGCATAAGAATTTATGTAATGCTTACAAATAAGATAATAAAATTGATTTTTTTAAATTAAAATTCTATTTTCCTAATAAATCTTTCAAAATATTTTCTTTAAAAAGTCAAGGGAAGATTTTTTCAGTCTTCAGCACAGTGCTGAAATTCTGATGCTGAAATTGTCTTCATTTGGTATAATACGTTATCTTTAATGTTTTCTAATGTCCCAAAAGATGTCCTTAGGAATAGAGTTTCATTCTTGGCAAATGGAGGTCTATCAAGACTTTTCTGTAGAGGAAATATTCTGTCCTGCAGATGATATATAAAGTACAAATAACTTTATATATTATTTAGATACTATAAGAATTGTACAAGGATATTTGTACTATTTTCTGGAACATTTATTTTTCTTGTGAAAGACTTTCGGGGACAATTCTTTTGGAAAATTCTGTTTTCCCAACAAATTTTTCAAAATAATTTCTTTAAAAAAGCCAAAGGAGGATTTTTCCAATCTTCAGCACAGTACTGGAATTCTGATGCTGAAATTGTCTTCATTTGGTATAATACGTTATCTTTAATGTTTTCTAATGTCCCAAAAGATGTCCTTAGAAATAGAGTTTCATTCTTGGCAAATGGAGGTCTATAAAGACTTTTCTGTAGAGGAAATATTCTGTCCTGCAGATGATATATAAAGTACAAATAACTTTAGATATCATTTAGATATTATAAGAATTTTACAAGGATATTTGTACTGTTTTCTGGAACATGTCTTTTTTCTTGCGAAAGAATTTCGGGAGCAATTCTTTTGGGAAATTCTATTTTCCAAATAAATCTTTCAAAATAATTTCTTTGGAAAAATCCTCCCTTGGCTTTTTAAAAAAAATATTTTGAAAGATTTATTGAAAAAATAGAATTTCATAATAGAATTGTTCTCGAAAACTTTTCGGAATAAAGAAGAGACATGTTCCAAAAAACAGTAAATATATCCTTGTACAATTCTTATAGTATCAACATGATATCTAAAGTCTATTTGTACTTTATATATCACCTGCAGGACAGGATATTTCATCTACAGGAAAGTCTTTATAGACCTCCACTTGCCAAGACTGAAACTCCATTTTGAAGGAAGTCTTATAGGATATTAGAAAACATTAAAGCTAACGTATTAGACCAAATGAAGACAATTTCAGCATCAAAATTCCAGCACTGTGCTGAAGATTGGAAAAATTCTCCCTTGGCGTTTTCGATCTTCAGCACAGGGCTGGAATTCTGATGCTGAAATTGTCTTCACTTGTCATAACGTTTACTTTACTGTTTTCTAATGTCCCAAAAGTTTTCCTTCTAAATGGAGTTTCAGTCTTGGCCTGTCGAGGGTTATAAAGACTTTTCTGTAGATGAAATATCCTGTCCTGCAGATGATATATAAAGCGCAAATAACTTTAGATATCATGTAGATACTATAAGGATTATACAAGGATATTTGTTCTATTTCCTGGAACGTATCTGTTTTTTCTTGCGAAAGGTTTTTCTGAAACAATTATTCTTCTTGCCCAAATTTATGATAAGAATCTGAAGAATAATAGTGTGAATTAAATTCAGTTTTTGAAAATAGTTTTGATCACTGGATCATTTTCGTTATTTATTGTTATTACAGGTTTTTTGCTATCTGGCTCTGTGGCAAAAATTGCAAAATCTGCACATATTAAGCAAAGGGAGCTTTGAAACATTTTCTGCCACACTTTGCTCTGGTCTGAAGTAATTCAGATTGCACATCATGGCTTGAAATCGATGTCACTCATTTTTAGAACAAAAAAAGGCAGTTTACAAAAAATTGGTTATATGCGCGGCTCAAACTCGTATTAATAATAAACTAAATCATAATCCAACCTGGCCAACAAAAGGGAAGTCCACGCTATTCATAGATAAAATGCTAGTTTCCAAGTTCAATTAATTTAGTTTTGAACATAATATATTTTAGAAAAACTAGTTTTGTGGAATAATATTATTTAATTAACACTTTGATGGCTGTATAAAGTAGTTGTTTATATCTGATGCCTTAATATGTTAAGGGAACTTTACCATACCATTTTGTTTTAAGGTATCCGACTATGTTAAAAATACTGGTTGTCAACCACATTGGTGAATGTTTTTTTTAATTATTATTTCTTGTAATTAAGACTTTCCTCTTCCCCAAACAGTTCATATTTTCTCGAAAAAGGAAGACCTGACTTATCATCCAGGGCTGGGTATTTTTTCAGTTAAAATTTGTCTTCAGTTTTCTCAAAATAATTTTCATAAAAATTCATTACCGTTTACATGGTATATCAAAAACTAATAAAGGTATTTACATATAAATTTCAGCGCTTGTTTTAAATAATATGGACAATGAAATGAACCAAAAGTTTTATCGTAAATAAAATACTTTTTTTATTTATAGATGTTTTTAGAAAAATTAAGTTGTAAATTTATGAAAAAAATGCATATATACGCCTATTTTTACTCAAAATTCTTTATATCTCAAAATTTTCTTTAGATTTTGGTTCTTTTCATTCATCATTATATTCTATAACTTATGTACAAAGAAAAATAGGATTGCTCAATTACAATTTTGTGTAGAGTGTTAACCGTTTGGGTTAAATTTCATTAAAATTTACTACACATTTCCCTATTTCTCAAAATATATTTTCAAATAAATTTTGTATTTATAGTATTTTGTATTATAATTGACAATACTTCTAAAAACCATAGTTCTAAATAGTTTAAAAAAAAATCGAATTTTTTCAAATTTTTTTCTCGAAACGTATTCGGAATGAACCTTATACGCTTTTTTTCTTCATATTACAGCACGTAGAATGGAATTTATTGAGCTATTGGTGATTGATCTTAAGAATGTTCTGCATAGTTTCCCCACAATGTGCAGCATCAGGGCAATCTTCACTTTCTTCAGCCATGTCTAGATGCTGAAGTTTTGGCATCTAATTCAGAAGAGGGAGTCTTAATTCTGTTGAAAATCATTTGATTGCAAACAGGGAGATGTTTTCATATAAGTTCATGTGTTCTCTTAAAAGTCTGGAAATGGAAAATCCTTGTCATCGTGTGACTGAAACTTGTAATAGAATAGTTTATTTTGTATTAAAGTAATAATATACTATTTTATTCAAACAAATTAAATTTCTACAAATAATTCTTCAAGTCTCCTACAAATGGGAAACATAAAGTTTCATTTATATAAAGTTTTAATTTATTACACTAATCAAAGTCTTAACTTATTTACTAAGTGTTTTTTTTTTACAAACAAGGTAGCTTCAAAAAATATATCTTTTACAACAAGTCGGAGAATGAAATTATTCAACCGTTTTTAATTGATTTTCATTGTGTTAGATACTTGTGGTTGATTAAATGGTTGATTCAACAATTAAAATTGCATACGATGCGTAACAGTAATAATAAGTTATCACCAAAAGCATATATATCACGAAAATAAAGGTTTTAATATGCTAATATTAAGAAAATATATAGGATTATAAAAATATAAAATAAATATAAAAAGAAAATATAAAAAATAGGAATATTCTTAAAAATCTCTAGCTCATAAAATTATCAAGTGATTTAATAGATTTAATAAGTTCCAATTTATAATTAAAAAAATTAATCATTGACTGTTAGGGAATCATTAAAAAATGTTTCATAATATAAATTAAGGCATGTTCGTATGATTTAAATGAGAAAGTCTTACCTAAGAGTAATTCAAATAACTCTTTAACAATATTCTCGTTTGACCTTAAATTTGTACCTATGGTTTGTCATTTGATATGAAATAATTAGTACAAATGATAATATTTAATATTTTTTCTATATAAGAGAAAAATTTTACACGAAAATTACAAAGGTTTTATTTTAAAGTAAAATTTAATTTTCATCATTTATCTGACCTTAAAAAACGGCGCAATAAGTAATCGATTTAGGATGACAAAGATAATGATTCCAAATTGTTATGTTTCTAGGGTTAAAGATCTATAATATTTGGAATTTTTAGTAGGTGTACTATAGTAAATTATCCATATCAGCCTTTTCTGTCTTGTTTGTTGGAATGTCAAGCGATCACTTAATGTACTTAAAAGTGTCAGCTATTCATTGGCTGTGTGATAGCGCCCCATCTGTTTTTTTTTTAAAAAGAGCAGCTGCTTTTAGAGAGGAATCCAACTAATAACCGCCTTTGAGCATCTGTTTTACGGAAATCTAAGAGTGGTATTTTCAACAAGGATATCTGGAATTGCCATGGTACTGTTTATAATTTTGTAAAATTAGACTTTAAAAAAAAACCATGACAAAAAATTCGTTAATCTTAAAGGATATTGTAGCTTAACCAGCATTTTTTTTTTTGTAGAATATTGCTTTTGTTTCAGAGAATCAAAAAACGATTACATATGAATATTTTTCAAGCTTTTTTACATATGAATTGGCCATTAAAAATCATGAATGCCCTTAATTTAACATGTTATTCGAATTGGTTAGCATTGTTGTTATTGGATGTGAGCCGAGCCCATTCGTATTCGGATAATGTCATATAGTGCCATCTCACATTTGAGATGATTTGAAGTGCCAGTAGGTTATCATTCTATGACAACAATGCAAGTACCACAAGAATGTACGAGATGAAGCTATATGACATTGTCAGCATGACAGCAGATAGAAAAAAGCTTTAATTGTTAATTATAAAATTTGGTTTTTTTTGTATATAAAATCGCTTTTTTTTTCAGAAAAGACACCTATATAAACTTAAAAAACAAAACTTTATCTAAATATAAAATTTGCTCCAAATTGGTAGATACACGATATATAGTCTATAAAAAAAGACTATTTATAATTTTTTTGACAACTTTTAGAAAACGTTCATACTGATTATCTATAAATAAAGTTTTGTTGCAATCGCTACATCCAGTCCTTAACACTAAAACTAACAATAACTGATTTACCATTTGATACTTTGTATATAGAATAACTTTTTAAAGTTAATATTCATAGACTCTTCTTTTATAGAGATGTTATTTATTAACCACATCCTTTATTCTTCATTCTTAATGTCTTTTCAAGTGCAATGGCCACTTTCAGGAAATTATTTTTACATTTATCTTGAATTAGGAATTAATGCATTTGCCTCTTTTTTTCTCACGGTTCTTCATAACTTAACACCTAAGTCAGTTTTTGTTCCAATGTGCTATCTTAAGTTTATTATACTTTTAATACGACATAATATATTCAATGATTGCTGCATATTCTGCAATTAATCTTACTTTTTGTTTAGCCTGAAGTAGTTGAAAAGAGCTCTTTAACTGGTTATGTTTCAAGATGATATTCTCTCTCCGACTCAAAAAAAATTGCTGACGTAATTAAATACTGCTTGTTCTGCAAGTTTTGAGTATTTGGTAATTAATCGTCTTTGAAGTTCGGATTTTTTTGTTTTGAAATTTTTATAGCTTGCCAATCCCACTTCATCGCTTTTTACTGTTTTCAGCTTTTATCTGATAAAAATGCCGAAGAAGAATTGAGTTAATAGCGAAGAAGAATACTGTTAATATTTAACTGTGAATCCATTCTTCGCTTATAACACTTTTGGTTTGTAATTTTATTTTTCGAATTTTCTATATTAGTCATTTTTAATGCTAAACTAATTTGATTCTATTGTTTTGATTAACATTTCCATGTGGCAGATATTGTCATTTTATTTTAATGAAAATTAATCAAATAGCCTGGATTATATTAAGATTGTCTTCGATATTCACAGAGTTGAGAAGTGCTTTTCTTCATATTCTTTATATTATTATATAAATAAAATAAGAGTGTTATTATAGCAAGTAATCCCAAAAGTATTATTACTCTATATAAATAAAAATGAATGTCTGTATGTCTCTTATGCAGTGGCGTACCGATCATCCGATTACGATGAAACTTTGAATACTTATTACTTGTACTTATTTGTTTCTGTTGATGATGGAAAAACAAAGAAAAAAAAATTCCAACTCTAAAGTCTTGAATAATAAAGTTAATAAAATATAATGATTATTACTTACGCTTCACCTTTATAAATCTTTCAATATTATTGAATCTATTCATTTCCGAATAAAAGAAGTATTTTTCTTATTTTATTTGGAAATAAATATTATTTCTGTCAATCCTAATTAAGCAAGACTGAAGTTAAAGATAATAAAATTAAAACAAGTTATTTTAAATTTTAAACGATATTTCCAAAATTATTTCTTCTGCGGCAGCAACGCACCAGGTACCGGCTTGTATTTGTAATAAAAAACGGCATATTAGTATACACTATACACTCATGAAAATTTGTTTCATATATTATCAGTTATCATTCCCAAATTTACTGAAATATACTGCATAGCTTAAATAAAACATCTAGCATAGTTAAATCTTCTTCAGTTATAGAATTTACTTGAAGATATCAGCTTTAATATCTTTTCGAATCATAAAAATAAACCAGTATAGTAATGGTGAGTGTATCATTTCCAACGCCTTAAAATATTGCCTTTTACGTATCAAACTGACATTTGGTTTGCAATTAAAACTTAGGTATAAAGTAATAATTCAGCAGTTGACGATCTTTTTACATCTTCTTTATTTAATATTTACTTCAATAGAATTTTATTATATCTATCTATAGTTGTGATTTTCGGTAAGATCGATGAGTTTTATTTTCTTCCATTTTCACTTCAATAATTTATTATTATTTTTTTGTATAAATGTTTTGAGCAATAAATAGAGAAGAAGTGGATTCTAACAAAGAGTTTTTACTATTCATTAGAACGAGCAGATGGATTTGTTGTAAACTCACAAAAATTGCAAACGACTTTTGAAACATCGCTATCAAAGCCTATACATGAATAACGTACATGAAGTCGGTTGCTATCGATTTTGAGAAAGAATAGTTATAATATCTCAGTTATAATCAGAAAAATATCGTGGAGACATTTATTAATAAAATAAATTTGATAGTGATGAAAAACATCCTTTCTCATGTAGGTAATCTATATGATTATTGTGAGTGAAACGCATAATTTGCTTGCCAGTTTAAATTTTTTATTTGAATCATTCATCTATTACGCCTAAAAGCATTAGAGCTTTCTCCTCTCTAGCCAATGCAATGGACTAAGTAACACATACAAATATAGTGATAGAAACGGATAATTTGCTTGCCAGTTTCATTTTTTTATTTGTATCATTCAGCTATTATATCTGTGTATTAAAGCTTTTTTCTTTCTAGTCAGTACAGTTGACTAGGTAGTATGCACGAATATCGCAAATGAAGCGCATAATTTGCTTATCAGTTTGAATTTTTTATTTGAATTATTCATCTATTAAGCCTATAAGCATTAGAGATTTCTTCTCTCTAGCCAATGCAACTGACTAAGCAACATACAAATATAGTGAAAGAAACGGATAATTTGCTGCCAGTTTTATTATTTTTATTTGTAACATTCAGCTATTATATCTAATATATTAAAGATTTCTTCTTTCTAGTCAGTGCCGTTGACTAGGTAGTACTTACGAATATTGCAAATGAAGCGCATAATTTGCTTTTCAATTTGAATTTTTTATTTGAATCATTCAGCTGTTATACCGATATTAATCAGAGCTTTCTCCTCCCAATGGAGATATTCAATGGAATTAGTCAATTGAGTTATTAATACATACGAACATTGTGAATGAAACGCATAACGTGCTTGGTAGTTTGAATTTTTTAATTTGAACTATTCATTTGTCAGACAAATATGCATTAGAGCTTACTTCTCCCATGCAGTTGACCAGATAATACATGTTAAAGTCATGCATTGAACGCATAATTTGCTTGCCAGTTTGAATTTTCTATTCGAATTTGTCAATTGTTATACCGATATGCATTAGAGCTTCCTTTTCCCAAGTCAATGCAGTTGATTAGGTTATACAAATATAGTGAAGGAAACGCATAATTTGCATGTCAGTTTGAATTTTTATTTGAATCATTCAACTGTTATACTGATATTGATTATTGCTTTTTTCCCATTAGTCAATGCAGCTGTCTAGGTAATGAATGCAAAAATTGTGAATGAAACGCATAACTTGGTTGCTAGTTTGAATTTTTTATTTGAATCATTTATTTGTTAGAACGATATGCATTAGAGCTTTATTCTCCCTTTTCAATGCAGTTGATCTGGTAATACATATGAATATCAGGAATGAAAAGCATGATTTGCTTGCCAATTTGAATTTTCCATTTGTATCATTCAGCTGTTATACGGATACGCATTAGAACTTTCTTCTCCCAAGTCAATGCAGTTGACTAGGTTATAAGAATAGAGAATGAAATGCATAGTTTGATTGTCAGTTTGAGTTTTTTTATTTGAATCGTTCTGCTATTACGCCGTTATATGCATTAGAGCTTTTTCTCCTTAGTCAATGTAATTGACTTTGGAATGAAACGAATATCGTGAATGAAACGCATAATTTGCTTGCTAGTTTGAATTTCTTATTAGAATCATTCTATTGATATACCTATATGCATAAGAGCTTACTTCTCCCTAGTCAATTGCGTTGACTAGGGAGAAAAAATTCGCTAAATGAAAGCTGATAACACGAATACTGATAACTGATAATTTTTTCTTAAAATCAAAAAATATGAAATATATGGACTACTCTTTAAAATATATTTTTCTCTATAATGTGTTTCTTGTCCATTTGAGTTTAATTAATGAAGAATATATAAACATCACTCAATATATTATTAGCAATAAATATAAATCTGAAGCGTGGCGACTGAAACGTGGCATTTGCGAGCTAGTTTGAATAATTTTCGGTTTAAATCACTCAGTAGTTGTGCTGATATGCATACGAACTTCCTCTTCCGCCCGAGTTTCGCAAAGCAGGAAGTAAATTGCTTTCACCAAAGGCTGTAATAAATCACCTCATCGCAGTGATCCATCATTTTGTATCATAAGATTCAACTATTTCAAATTGATCAGAGCTATCGATCCGTTACAATTAATCGATAATTGTTTAAACTACGCACGATCGTATTTCAGAAATGGAGGGAAATAAGGGTACGATCAAATTTAAAATTATTCCAAAGTGGAATACAATATCAATTATCTTTATTTCAATTTATATGAAAGGCGGTGACGTATTTGAAATTCGTCCCTAATCGGAGCGTCCTATTTCGTGTTTCGAGCGTTTTCAATTAGATCATTCGGCTTGTGTTGCTAAATATTGAAACCAAGTACACTGTAATTTTATCTGAGGTCTTTAGGCAATTATTTGTTTTAAAGAGCGTCATAGTTTTATTTCGGTTGTTGCCGTTTTTAAGTAAACAAAATATTTTAAACTGATTCGCATTCTTATAAAAAAAAAATTTAAAAGCTCGTTTTAGCTAACCTCTTTAACAAATTCAGCTGTTCATTTATAACTTTTGTTGTTTTTCTGTTGGCTAGCGAAAAGCAGATGTTTTTTGAACTTACCAATAAAAACCCAGAGATTTATTACTTTTTTCAAGTATGTAAATATAATATATTCTATTTTTTTACAGAGCGACTTGGTTTTATTATTGTTACCATCATTTTTAAGTCAACAAAATATTTCAAACTGATTCTCTTTTTTTTCAAAAAATATTTTAAAAGCTCGTTTCAGCTAATCTCGTTAAAAAATTCAATTGTTTATTTATAACTTTTGCTTTTTTTCTGTTGGTTAAAAACAGATGTTTTTTAAAGTTACCAATAAAAACCCAGAGATTTTTTTCAAGCTTTTTCATACAAAATATTCTATTGTTTTACAGAGTGACATGGTTTTATTATTGTTAGCACCATTTTTAAGTCAAAAAATATTTCCAACTGATTCTCTTTTTTTAAAAAAAATATTTTAAAAACTCGTCTTAGCTAACCTCTTTAACAAATTCAGTTGTTCATATATAACTTTTGTTGTTTTTCTGTTGGCTAGCGAAAAGCAGATGTTTTTTGAAGTTACCAATAAAAACCCAGATATTTATTACTTTTTTCAAGTAGGCTAATATAAAATATTCTATTGTTTTATAGAACGACTTGGTTTTATTATTGTTAGCATCTTTTTTAAGTCAACAAAATATATCAAACTGATTCTCTTTCTTTTAAAAAATTATTTTAAAAGATCGTATTAGCTAACCCCTTTAACAAATTCAATTGTGCATTTATAATTTTTGCTTTTTTTTGTTGGCTAGCGAGAAGCAGATGCTTTTTGAAGTTACCAATAAAAACCCAAAGATTTATTATTATTTTTTCAAGTATGTTAATATAAAATAATCTGTTGTTTTATGGAAGGACTTGTTTAATACCATTTTTAAGTCAACACAATATTTTAAACTGATTCTCTCTTTTCAAAAACAATTTTAAAAGCTAATTTTAGAAAACCTCTTAATAAATTGTTCTTCATTTATAACTTTTAGTAACTGTGTCTTATGTATTGTTTTTTAATGCCCTTTTTATGTCAGCAAATTATTGTAAACTAATTCTCAGACTTTGAAAAAAGTATTTCAAAAGCTAGTTTTAGCAAACCTTTTAATAAATAGAATTCTTCATTACTATCTTTTACTATTTATTTTGCGGACTAATTAAAAACAAGATGTTCCTTAGATGTTAGTAAAAAGAATACGAAACTTATTACTATTTCTTGATGTATATTAATATAAAATACTCTATTGTTTTATAGAGCGACTTTCTTTTAGTTTTTCTCAATACTATATTTAAATTAATAAAAAATTGTTTTAACTATTCACTTTCTTTTCAAAAAAATATTTTAAGATCTAGGTTTAGAAAACCTCTCAATACATTCAATTCTTCATTTATAACTTTTACTAATTGTTGATTTTGTTGTTCTTAATGCTATTTTTAAGTCAACAAAATATTATAAGTTTATTCGTTTTACAAAAGTATTCTAACAACCATTTTTAGCAAAAATCTTAACAAATCCAATTGTTCATTTCTAACTTTTACTGAGTATTCTGTGAGCGAATCAAAAACAGGATTTTCCTTAAAAAGTTAAAAAAAAAGCATATTAATATAAAATATTCTATTATTTTATAGACTAACTTGGTTTAATTGCTGTTATTACCATTTTGGAGCCAAAAATATTTTTAATTGATTTGCTTTTATTTTAAAAAATAAAGATAGTTTGAGCAAACCTCTTAATAAATTTATTTAATAAATCACAATTTTTAGTAATCATTGGTTTTGTTATTGTCAGTACCATTTTAGTTATCAACAAAGTATTTTAAACTTATTCACTTTCTTTTCAAAAATATTTTAAATGCTAGTTTTAGCAAACCTCATAATAAATTTCAATTCTTCATTTACAGTTTTTAGTAACTATTGGGTTTGTTATTGTAGATGTCACTTTTAAGACAACAAAATATTTTAAACTGATATTCTTTCATTAAAAAATATTTTGAAAGTTGGTTTTAGAAAACCTCTGAAAAATTCCAATTTAACTTACTAATTCTTTATTCGGCAGACTAAATGTAAACAAGTTTTTGTATAGGTTAAAAAAATTACTATTTTTTAAAATATATTATTGTAAAATATTCTTTATCAATAATAGAAAAGAGCTATCCACTTAACCTTTTAATGAGTTTCTGTCTAAGGTTCTGTTTTTATAAATTTTAATTTTTAAACTAAGAGCTTTGTTTAGATGTCGGAGTACTCAGAATCAAAAATAAATTTCCTTGTTTTTATTGCAACGCTTTCACTTAACATAATTTTTTTCATGTTTGTGAATTTTTCATTCACTTCCCAATGCACTAGAGATCCGAAATTTTCTTACAGTTATTTGCTTTCAATTAAAATGCTACATTTTATGGTTTTCACTACATATTATTAATTAACCGGTTAATTATACTAAAGTTTAGAATTCCAAATGTGACAGGTGACGAATTTGAGAAACAAATATTTACATGATTTCACTATAATTGTAATTTTAAATTTTGTTATTTTTTAAGTTTAGAAGATAAAAATAATAATAAACAAGTTTTTATTAATAACTAGCCGCCTTTGGCGACCAGCTGGTTCGCCATGAGTAAAGCGTTCTAAAATTTTCAATTAAATCACATATTCATTAGCCTTGAAGTAACTCCGGGCATTGATTGGCCTGAAATTAATATTTTCTTTCAGATGATGGACGGAAAGTTCTAAAAGTACACCTTTTCCTAATAATATTCTTTAATTTTATAAATCAGTCAGTTTCAACTATCAGTTATGCTTCCAAAATATTAAAAATGTTTTTTTCGTTGATGTTGCCAAAACATTAAATATTTTTTAAAGAAAGCGAGAAAGGGAAAAGGTATTGATTTAATGATACAGATATTGCAAACGATTACATAAATATGCCAATAAGTCGGGATTTCAATGCATATCCTGTCTAAATTCAATCAGGTTTACCGTAAATAAAGAAGATTTATTGAGTTAATGATATAGATATTGCAAACGATTATAGAAACGTTTGCTTTGCATTTATTTTTTAAAGAAAATATCACATTTTATATTTCTTTTATTTTATCCAGTCACGTGCTAAAAGTTGTATTTCTTTAGATTTGATTTACGATGATAGTTTTTTTTTGAACTTCCGTCAATTATTTCTTTCATTTTTATCCAGTCACGGGATAAAAAAAAACACGTTAAACTATTTTTTTTAAAAAATTCGTTAAAAATAGAAGCTTAAGTTATACATTAAAACACTGATACCATTAGAAGGCTAATTTTTTAATCTTTAAATTGATGTAAAAATCATGTTAGTCCGATTATATTTTCGGAAGTTACAGCAGAAAAACTTCGAAATTTCGCTTAAATTTTAATTAATTCTAATTCTAATTCTAATTAAAAATTAGAAAAAAGGGCTCCGATGTGCACATTCCTGACCTCCAAGGTATACATGTACCAAATTTGGTTGCTGTAGGTCCAACGATCTGGCCTGTAGAGCGCCAACACACACACACACACACACACACACACATTGAGCTTTATTATAAGTATAGATGAATAAAATATTTTTTTAAATCAAAAATTTGAATGAAAAAAGACATTTCTTAGAACAAGAAAAACTAAAGACATTTCACTATAGAAATGAAGATCTCATGCGTAACAAATTAAGGTTTTCATAGTAAATGAAATTCTTAATAAACATTAAATAAAAATTAAAACACATTCAGAGTGTAATTGAAATTCCAGTTTAATTTGAATATTTCTACCAACATTTCAAGCTTCTAAGAATTTGTTTTAGCCTTAATAATTTAATAAAACTTATTTTTTTCAACTTTTAATACAGGAGTAAAACTGCATTTTAAAAATATCTTCCTTTTTGTTTTTGGTTTAATCAAGTTTTGTAAAAAAGAAAAGAAAACAGAGATTAAACAAAGAAAATATAAATACATTGATTGAGTTAACCATGGTTACAATTATGCCAACTATTTAAACTGCATTTTAGTAAGATGATGTATTTAAACATTTTCTAATACTCATTCGCGAGCGCAAAGATATGTAACTTTTTCTTTAAAGGAATTTATACTCGGTGTGTATAAAAAACTTCTTTTCATATAGTCTTCATATTGTTTGTGTAACTATGTATTTTTCTGGAATTTAAAAATGTAAAATCGTAAGAAAAATGTATGAAAAGGATTTTAATTAAATTCTAATTTTTTAGCATTAATCTTAATTTAAATTCCATAAAATATTTAACGTACAGTTAGTAGTTGAATGAAAATCATTAATTTTATATTTTAATCAAAAAGCACACAGAGCTTACATATCCTCGTTATTATATCGAAATACTCTTGAATCAAAAATCGTGCGCAGAAAAAACACCAGAAATTTTGAGGCAATAGATCTACTAGAGACATATATCATTTTGAGCCACATCAACAATTTGAGAGCAGGTGTTTTTCATTTGTAAATGGTTTTTCAAATTTAGCAAACGACAGTTTGATATAACAATGAGAATTTGTTTACAATTATGTCTTACAATTCCATCAATGTATTTAAACTGAAAGAAAAACAGATTCATATAATTAACGTCTGACTGAAAAAGATTGCAAAAAATTTAAAGCATCAGAATAAACAAGCGCTTTTGTTGAAATAAATACCGAAATCACAGGAAATTGTTCAACATAAAAAACGAATTTCTTCATATCATTAAATGAAACAGACGCTTTTAGTACGCAAAATAAACAAGAAGTTGATTTTGCGGATTTTTTAAATAATAGTTTTATTCTCCATTTTCAGTATTTCATTCATAAATGGAATAAACTAAATAATGTCACAATTTGTCATGAAAATTGATTTCCTTCCGAATTCTATTTCAAAAAGTTTTGATTCAACTAAATATGTTTTTGAATAATGGTAAAATTTAAACCAAGTTTGGTTTGCTGGTACATCTTAAATATAGAATACTACATGGCCAAACCTAAATCTTATATATTTCAATGCCTAAATAAAAATCCATTTTGTCTATAACTGTTAATTTCAGCATTTTAGGTTTGGATATTTATCGCAACTTCAAGAATATAAATGGTACTGATGGAATACTTTTTTTTTTGAAAAAGGGCAACATGGTTGTAGTTAGTGAAAAAATTTTTATATTAAACTATGATCAATATAATATTCTTATTAGAAACTTTTGTTTGGCTACAAATTACGGTAATAATGTTGTTAAAATAATTTAGATGCTGGCAGCTTGAATTGTTTCTGCATAGTTATTAAATTATTCAGATTATACCACAAACATTTGTTCGATTATGAATAGTTCAGAAAATGTATAATAATGTAATAATGTTAAAAATGAGCTGTCGGAAGCAATGGAACCCAACAAAAAGACATCTAAAACATCAATGTTAATTTAAAAACAAACAAAGGTGCGTTATTATGTGTGGAAAATAAAAGAAGAAGAAATGATGCAGAGCATATGTTATATTTAGTTCCATATTTATGTGCCGATATGGGTTTGAGATTTAAAAAATAATCTTGCTTTAATTATACTTGAAAAAATTGATTTTTCAATTTCAGAGATCTTTAACTGAATCGATGGCTCATTTTTAATATATTATTTTTTGTTACTTAAAAATATATATCTGACACGATTCATTGCATTATTTTAAAGACAATAAGATAAAAAAATATTCTACAATTCTTTTATTAAAATTACTTCTTTATAACTGCATGGAAGAAAAAATGCTTAGAGGATACTAATATGGTAGATTTTCCTTACTATAATAAATTATGTCTCCTTATTATAACCAACTAAATTGATGACTCGTTTTTAATGTATTATTTTTTAGCTAGTTATAAATATATATCTTACACGATTAGTTGCATTATTTTAAAAACAATAAGATATAAAATATTGGGCATTTTTTAAAAATTAAAATTATTTCTTTATTATTGAATGTAAAAAATACTCAGATGGTTCTAGTGTGGTAGAATTTCCTTGCTATAACAAACTATGAAAGAATTTCATTTCATTTCATTGTAAAAGTAACAAGTTTCCTATTTCCCAATTTTCTGTTTATAGTTTCAATAATTTTACTAAAAACTATTTTGGACCTAATAATGTTCTTTCAAGCGGTAAAAGGCTTAATAAAAAAAATAAAAGAAAAAAAATTATGGGCCTTAAACTCACTCGCATATTTTATCTCTTCGGATTGACAACATTTATTTGCAAGAGAATTTATCAGTGAATATATTCATTAATTAAATCAATTCAATGACATTTTCATTTTTTATTAAAGTAACGGACTAGTTTAAAAGTTTAAGAAATTCAGGAAATACCCAATTGTAAGACTAAGACATTTTGTTTCAATCGACGCTACCACTTTATGATTGTAATTCTATATCCTTTTACATTTCAATTGCAAGTTGCGTTGGTTTTTGACAGAGCTAAATTTTCGATACGCTCGATATGCTTGGGAGCTTCTGAAAAACACGTTTTCTCCCATTCTCAATTTAATTTAGTTTAGTTATACACTGGTGTAAGAAATTAAGAGAATTTTAATATTTGATCTACGATCTCCAGAGCTACTGGACAGATTTTAATAAAATTTGGTGTGAACATAGGTTAATATAATGCAAACAAAATACACATTCAGCATCTATAATAGACACACATGTTTGTGCGTAACACTCATGGGAGTATGAAGGTCTGAAACAGTGGTTGCAGAATACACAAAAGAAACGGGTTATGTTTCCTTATGGTCATCTCTTATATCTTAGCTATACACGCCTCGCAACGTGATGTCATACTGGAAATAAGGCAATTTATCACTGCATGTGGCAATGGGTCCCACTCATTCATCAACGCTGTTTTTAGTTCCTGGATGGTCCTCGGAGGGGGGTTGTGAGTTGCAATTGCCCTCCCCAAAGGTCCCAGACATGCTCTATAGGGCTAGGTCTGGAGATCTGGCTTGCCAATTCATCCGGAGAATATCTTCACTCTCGCCACACAATTCGTCAACCAGAAGAGCTCTATGTGGCCTCGCGTTATTGCCCATTAAGATAAACTCGGGAACCACTGAGCCCTGGAAAAGGCGAACCTAGGGCTCCAAGACCTTATCCCTATGCTTCACATCAGTCACAGAGCCTTTGTTAAAGACACGGAGAGGTGTGCGGCCATCTAACATGATACCTGCTGAGACCATTACACCGCCATAATTGCCCATGAACGACACCTGAATTGGCACACCCCTCACCAAACTCTCACACCACAACACCAGCAAGAGGAGGTTTGACCTTGACGGATTTAGCGAGCACTAGGTCAGCTTACTTGGTGGTACTGCGGTCGAATCGAGCCTCGAACCTGCAGGTTCCGAAGCCGAAATCTTACCACCAGGCCACCACGGCCTCTCCCATTCTCAAATAAACGTTGCCGTTTTCCAACGATTTGTCAGTACATTATTACCCTGGGGGGGCATGATCTCATTAGATCGACCTTGCTTTCTCTACGAGTACAATAATGGTGTTGAAGGCATACTTAATTAGAGATGTGTATATGAATGGGCTTGATATGTCTTATATTTGTTCCGATGTTGCTATTTAGTTCTTCGAATCATGCGCTATACCTGATCATTTAATGTGGATATTCTAAGCTGAAGCTTCATTTATTAGTTGGGGATACACATTTTGACTTCTACGATATAGTGAAATAATAATAAATAAAAGGTTGTTATGCAGTCACCGGAATGAAGTGTTTACAACATTTTTCAAATCCTAAATTTGATTAATTAGTTTAATCCTTTACCATGGATTGTGTGAATGTGCCCCCGTGTAATAGGGGGTTGTGCAAGCGAATGTGAAACACCAAGTAGTCAAATCGTGCTCTTTTCCCTAGTTGGCGTTACTGAACAAACAAAAGACGTTCATTGCATCTTAAATCGCTGACAGCTTTCTGTCAGCGGGCTTGCAAAGTGTCCAAATTAACAAAAACAGCAATCCTTTTCCAAAGGCCAACGGCCATATCATGCTGAAAGCACCGGTTCTCGTTCAATCACCGCAGTTAAGCAATATCGGGCGAGTTAAGTACTTCAGTACACGTGTTAACACCGCGAGCTGTTGGCATTTAATTTTGAGGGCCGCGGTGGCCTGGTGGTAATGTCTCGGCTACGGAACCGGAGGATTATTGGTTCGAGGTCCGATTCTATCGAAGAACTACCATGTAAGCGGACCTAGTGCACGTTAAATCCGTCTGGGCCGAATATTCTCCCTCTGGTATGGTGAAGAGGTTGGGAAAGGGGGTGTCAGCTCAGGTGTCTTTCTCGTCATCTGTCTGCTGTTCAAAATTACAAGGTCCGTCCCCAAATAGCCCTAGTGTTGCTTCAAAACGGGACATTAATATAACTTAACTAAACCTTTTCTATAGTATTTAAAAGATTATTTTATGAGCAGTAAAAGTTTTTAGGATTCGTTCTACAATATAAGTTTTTCCTGATCAGAAAAATAAATAAAAGGTTGTTATGCAGTTAAAAGAAAAAAAAATGCTTTAGAATGCTTTCAAATTTAATCAAAGTATTTAAAAAATTATTTTACGTACAATGACTGTTATATGCATTCGTTCTACCATATTTTTTCCTGACCAGGAAAATAAATAAAAAAAATTTATGCAGCCAGAAAAATTATTTTATGAGCAGTAGCACTTAAATGTACTTGTTTGTACCAAACTCAATTTTTTCCTGATCAGGAAAAGGCAAAGTTGTTATGTTATCAAATAAATAAATGAAGGACACGTTGTCAAATAAATAAAAGGTTGTTATGAAGTCACTGGATTGAAATGTTTTAGAACATATTTCAAATTTAATCCTTCTTTATAGTATTTAAAGGGTAATTTTAAGAGCAGTGATAGTTATTTGTACTAGTACTAACATATTCATTTTTTCATGATCAAAGAAATAAAAAAAGTTTAATGTTATCAAATTAATAAATGATAATTATGTTGTCAAATAAATAAAAGATTGTAGGCAGTTACTGTA
>JAPMOQ010028746.1:793822-813813 GCA_026543055.1 Argiope trifasciata | reverse complement strand
ACTGCAAGAAATAACAATTTAAAAGAATTCGCCAATGTAGTCGATAATCGGTGTTTTTAACGTAGTCGGATACCTTAACATTCTTTGATTCCGTATTCAGTAGTCAACTGCAAGAAATAACAATTAAAAAAATTCGCCTATGTATTCAATAACCAGTGTTTTTAACGTAATCAGATACCTTAACTTTCTTTGATTCCAGTGTTTTTAACGTAGTCAGATACCTTAACTTTCTTTGATTCCATATTCAATAGTCAACTGCAAGAAATAACAATTAAAAAATCGCCAATGTAGTCGATAACCAGCGTTTTTTACGTAGTCGGATACCTTAACTTTCTTTGATTCCGTATTCAATAGTCAACTGCAAGAAATAACAATTTAAAAAAAATTTGCCAATGTAGTCGACAACCAGTGTTTTCAACATAGTTGGATAACCAGTGTTTTTAACGTAGTCGGATACCTTAACTTTCTTTGATACCGTATTCAATAGTTTTGTGGAAATCTATGTTTAATGTAGTATTTATACCGTAATAACGTATCTATGAAACTATGAGATCCCATATAAAACTCTTAATTCTCCTTAACTTACACAGTTGATTTATTGTAAGTGATTTGAAAATAATAGCGCTTAATCCTATTTTTGTAAAATAATTTTATTTAACTTCTAATATCTTGTGAACTATGAAGAATACGACATTGTTTTACTTTAAGATAAAATTTTATTCACGGTGCATTTTATGTTAAGTCATATTTCTAAGAGATAGTGACTCTTCATTTATATTCGTGCAAATTATAAGAGAAATGAAGGCCTTATTATGAGTCTAAATTTATAAGATTAAAATCATCTCTTTATAAGATTAAAATTTCCGAAAGCATGAAAGCTTTAAGTTTGGTCAGGTAGAGAGAGCAAATGTCCAACTTAATTTTGAAGGATGCCCTTTTCATAAAGCTTTTATTTCCTTTTCATAAAGCTTTCATGCCATTCATATATTAAGTAAATTTAGTCTTCGGAATACAAATGTATTTATAAACACAATGTTAAAATATGAGGTTGTATCAAAGGTTTTTTTTTGCAATATGTGAATGGAATAAGAAAATATTATGAAGCAAAATAAAGTCTATTGCTAGCAATGATTCTTTGTAACCGTTTTGCCATCTAAATTATCTTTTAGCAGAATCATTTTTTTGGTTTTGACCCAAAAAATGTTTAGGTTCTCTTTTTCTAAATTTCAACTTTGAAAAATGCCTACCAAGAAACAAATAATATTCCATCAACATGTGGTGGTAAGTTCATAAGCCAACTAACTAATTCGGGACACGTGTGTACACTTTTGTCTAGCGGTTATTTAATGCGGCTATGGACCCAATGGGCCCGACTTCGAACCTCAAGAAGGCACATTTGTGACCCTAGCACACGGAAAAATTTGAATGCCTGGACAGCCGCATCAGCAACACTGATGGGAACTGTGGTTGAGTTCTAAGGGCCACGGTAAAACCCTTCCCTAAGGAAGGGCGTCCCGTGTTCGATATTAGGAAAGATACCTTCTTCTATTCGTGTACCAGCTGGGGTGACGAGAACCAACCACTATATCTGAAGTCCCCCCCCCTCCCCGTGGGACTGCAAGCTTTGGTATCTAAGCATTTCAAGTAGTCAAGGAAAAGAATAATTTTAATTCGCAGTAATACATTTGCTGAAATAGCAATAAAGTTATTTAAGAGGGAAAAATCTTTTAAGGTATTATTTTTCATTTACTAAATCATGCAATACTTACTACAAATTAAATATATGTTTTTAATACTATTTCTGAAATGAAATTTTAAATTTATGATGAATATAACCGTAAATGTCACTACTTAAGAAAATTAGTTACCTAATAATATAATTTATTTCATTACATTTCTGATTACCAGGAAATTGTTTTATTTAAGAACTTTTAATGAGACAATCGCATTATATTAACGAATTCCAAAATAACTCTAAAAATACTTTTCTTTTGTTATATACTTACATTTATATAGATTTTCAGTAATGAGGTTCAAAAATATAAAGATCAGACAGTTTATGGTTAATGAAAACAAAATAAAAAAAGCTTAGTTAAGGAGATTTAATTAAAAGTGTCTCGACGATAGTAACTAGCAATGACTGAAAAGGAAAAAGATTTTAATCACAATCTATTTGTCTACTTGGATGTATCAGGGAAACAGATACCATAACAAAGAAGAATCCACGAGCAATTATCCAATTTCCTATTTTCTGAAAATAAAAAAAACGTTTGCGTCTGTTAGATCAGAATTAAAATGGCAAATATATTCTAAATACTATTAATTTATTATTTCAGTTTTAGCATATCTATGAGGCATAATTATCTATACAAAATAACGTTATACGAAATAAATCTAAGGATTTTATCTATTTCATAATTAAAAATAAACCCACAAAATTCATAGATAAGGCTGACGTAATCACATGAAGTGAGTCTTTATTTAAAATCAGCTGCCTTTAAATGCAGAAAGCAGGTGGCATGTTTAGAAAAATTAAAACATGAGAAAAGAATACAATTTTTTTTCCCATTTTCTGCAATAACGTTCAGATTGAGGAATTTAAAAACAATTGACTCTGAGTAGTTTTGCTTATTGACTTATGGAATTGTAAATTATCTAAATTAACGTTTAATTATTATGTATAATTTTTAGAGATTTTTTATAAGTTGTTTGTTTGTTTAGTTATATTTTTTATAAACTTATAAATTTTATTTTTATATATTTAATATATTATTTATTTAATATAAAATTTAAAATAAATATTATTAAAAAAAAACAAATAAATTTTTATAAGCTGTATTTTTTTATTTTTAGCGATTTTTTATAAGCTTTTTTTAATAATTTTTTAGCGATTTTTATAAACTGTATTTTAATAATTTTTTATTGATTTATTTTTATAATTTTTTAGAGATTTGCCTTTATATTATATCAGTTTTGCTCATGAACAATTTGCGTTTCATTGTCTAATGAAGATAATCGAATTTGTATTTTGGAACAATTTTTTTAACCGATTAATGACAAAATTTGGAATAGAGATATTATTTTAGTAACAAGGTGATGTGCCAGATTTTTAAATATAAGTTTTAGCGTTTTTTGATTTATCGTATCTACATGAATGCAGATATAGAGACCGACATATTAGGCCAAACTTTTCACAGATTTTGCTCAAAATTTCACATGGATTTAAATGGTAAAATTGTATGCCAAAATTTATTGATTTATGTCATTACGTTTTGTTGTTACAATGTTAATTTTTCTTGGACAAACAGACGCATTTTCTGAGAATGGATTTTGTTCAGAATTTTGTAAAAATCTACAAATTTGATGTTAGACGCAAATGCCGAATTTCATCTGTATAGCTTAAAGCGTTTTTAAATTAATTACGGATAGACGAGCAGACAGACCAAAAGTGCGGTTTTCAGGCTATGAAAGGTTTAAGATATAGAGATTAATCAAAATCTCGAAGTCTCATTTTTAGTCGATAACAATATTTTGTTTACTTCATTTACGAGAAATAGAACCGAAAAGAAATGATAAATGAGATATTCTCTATTCTGAAAACGTTTTTACGAATTTATTTTTCTGCCAATCATTAATATTTATTACAGACTAAAAATTATACAGTCATTATTTATTATTCTTTATCATTCGCTACATCCTGTAATCCATGCGTCCAGGAATGAAGAATTCCAGAAATTCTCTACAATAAAGATTTATGAAATATTTTTCCTACCATTCAAAATACACATCAGATAATTTATGACTATCTCATCTGATGTTTAATTCAAAAAATAAAATTCTAATATCATTTGAAAAATGGAGCGGATATTGTTTACGAACTCTACGCAGAATTCTTTTGATTGCAGTTACAAACTGTTCATAAAAGTCTATTCTCGGAATTCGGCGGGAACCATGTTTATGCATTTTATTCCTATTTACTTTGCACTCTATAAATTCTCGGTAAACTTCCGAATCCGAGCAAACATTCGAGCAGCTGTATGAGAATTTATTGTATTGATTAAATATCGCCTTCTCATCGGCTCTCGAAAAATGTAGATATTTATAAGTCCCGAAAATGCCTCTGCCCAAAAATGTTGCTTTATTTAAATATATGCGTCTAAATAAAAGGGGAAATTTTTGGTTCCAGTTCAGCAGAGAGAATGGAACTGTTTTTCAAATGGGTCTGCATTTTCGCAATTTAAAATATTGGATCTTATTTCAAGAATTCGAAAGATATTTAAAATATTATTCACGCAAATATAAAATAGTAAATCAGCTGACGTTTTAATTAAGGGAAGATAATACTTGTTCTCTAAATTGTAGAGGAAATCTTGAAATATTTAATATATCAAGAATCTTAGAGATATTTAATACATCAAGAATCTTAGAAATATTTAAAATATTTATTATATCAACAATTCTAAAGATATTTAATACATCAAGAATCTTAGATATATTTAAAATATTTATTATATCAACAATTCTAAAGATATTTAAAATATTATTTTCCCAAATATAAAATATTAAATCAGTTGATATTCTAATTAAGGAAAGATAACACTTGTTCTCTAAGGGGAAGAGGAAATCTAGAGATATTTAAAAAAATTAATACATCAAGAATTCTAGGGATATTTAAAATATTTAATACATCAAGAATTCTAGGGATATTAAAAATATTTAACACATCAAGAATTCTAGAAATATTTAAAATATTTAATACATCAAGAATTCTAGGGATATTTAAAATATTTAATACATCAAGAATTCTTGGGATATTTAAAATATTTAATATGTCAAGAAATCTAGAGATATTTAAAATATTGTTCGAAAAAATATAAAATACTAAATCAGTTGAAATTCTAATTATGGCAAAATAATACTTGTTCACTAAGTTGTGGAATGTACAGTTATAGATTATGATTATAATTTAATGTCATTTGTTGTTGATATCGATTTATTGAGTATTTTCTTATTCGTGATACTGGTATTATCTAAAGGAAATCCTAAAATTAACGTAAGATTTAAATTTGCCAGTAAAGTGTCTGAAACCCTATTAAAAATAATTTGTCAGCTGATAATCTGGGGTTAGTAAAAATAAAGCGTTACACGATAGAACAACGAAATATTTGAATTAATTTAACAACTGAGTTTTTTTCCCTTAAATTTTTTATATTTTTATTGAATTCTAAAGTGCAAAAGATTGGATAATATATCTAATAACATATACTGAAAATGGCTTCCTCGGCTTCTCTAGAACATACATACTCTTTTGTCAAAATTTTCCACAACCATTTTGCATATGTGTGGCTGAATTTTGTGGACACGGCGTTGGATTTCCTCCTTCAATAAACGTGTGTTGGCATAAACCTTTAACGTCAAACAACCCAATAGAAAGAAATCTGTGTTAAATCACACGATCTAGGGGGCCATTTCTCGAATTGTGGGACATTTGAAAAAGATCCATGCAGAAATTTACTTTGTGTCCGAATTTCTATGGTGTCCTTGTGTTTTTACAATTCCACTCCGGGATCTAATGTAAACAAACTTATTCGAACCGGACCTTTTTTTGTGAAAGTTTCGTGATTTGTGGTTGGCAGCAACTTCAATTCAAATTTGGATATTATTTAATCTTGCCTCGTGCAAGTAATTTTTTAGACAGATTGAGAAGTGGTTTAAACTCTTCGGTTGAGGCGGACGAAATTTTAAATCTTTACTTACATATATAAACACACACTAAATATCTGTGATTGTATCTTTACCTGTACTTATGTGATTTAAATCCATCAGTTTTTACGACTACAAAAAGTAAATTTAATTTTTTTAAGATAAACATTATTTAAATTAGTATATTTATTAATATGATGTTCAATAGATTATTGTCCGTTTCAGAAATTGGCACCGGAATCAACAAGCAACCAAGATTTTTTTTCTTCAATTCTTTGATGGGTATGTTTTTTTCTTTTAGTTATTCTTTCCTGGTTTTGATCATACTATTTTATTTTAAATAGAAATTTGTGACATGTTATATTTCTTGGTTAAAAAGCAACAACATATCCTCTTACAACTTTCAGCATACATCTGTTTTTGGTGAAATCAAAAGGAATGATTAATTAAAAACCTGGAAACTTTTTGTATTTGGAAACAAAGAAAACAAATTCTATATTTTTTACATTATGTACGATAAATATGCAGTCCAAATTGAATGTTTAGTCTTTATTCACAGTTTATGTACCTTATTTGAGTAGAAATATTGTTTAAGATCCTAAATACGATTAACAACTTGATAATTAGAATGTGATTATGGACTCTGATTGTGGATACTCTGTATTTACAAATAAAGTAGATTTTTAATTATAATATTTCATATGAGTATAGTATTATATTCCACTTTAACATATGTACAACCGACAAAATTTTCAATCATTTCATACCTATTTTAGTATGAAATTAGGGCAAAAGCACTTCCCAAATATTGGGAATTACTCTTGTCCTAATACGTATAACTGACCAAATTTTCAATCCTTTCATACCTGTCGTATTCAATTTCTTATAATAATTCATATATTATCTGTAAGATGTATATTTTCTTTTTTTGAGCTTGCAACTTATTTTAGTATGATATTAGGGCAAAAGTAATCCCCAAAATACTAGAAATTACTCTTGCCCTAATACGTACATTTTATAATACATGCAACATACAGAATTTTCAATCATTTCAAACCTACTTAATTCCATTTTTTACAATAATTTAAATATTATCTGTAGGATGTATATTTGCTTTTTTTGAGCTTGAAATTTATTTTAGTATGAAATTAGGGCAAGAGTAATTCCCAAAACTTTGGGAACTACTTTTGCCCTAATAAGTACAACCGACCAAATTTTCAATAATTTCATACCTGTTTTTTTCATTCTTTTACAATATTTTATATATTATCTGTAAGATGTATATTTGCTTTTTTTGAGCTTGCCACTTAATTTAGTATATTAGGGCAAAAGTAATTCCCAAAATATTGGGAATTACTCTTGTCCTAATACGTACAATCCTTTAAAATACGTGCGCACGTACACAATCCTTTAAATCCAATAAAATACGTTTAAAATACCGACAAAATTTTCAGTAATTTCGCACCTGTCTTATTAAATTACTTATAATAATTTATATATTATCTGTAGGTTGTATATTTGCTTCTTTGAACTTGCAACTTATTTGTGTATGAAATTGGGGCAAAAGTACTTCCCCAAATATTGGGAATTACTCTTGTCATAATGCGTACAACCCACAAAATTTTCAATCATTTCATACCTGTTTAATTCAATTTTTTACCATAATTTATATATAATCTGTAGGTTTCATATTTGCTTTTTTTGAGCTTGCAATTTATTTTAGTATGAAATTAGGACGAGAGTAATTTCCAAAACATTGGGAATTACTCTTGCCCTAATATGTACAATATTTTAAAATCTGTACAATCAACAAAATTTTCCTCATTTTCTGTTGAATTCAATTTTTTACAATAATTTATAAGTAATCTTTAGGATGTATATTTGTTTTTTTCAGAGCTGCAACTTATTTTAGTGTGAAATTAGGGCGAGTACTTCCCAAAAACACTGGGCTTTTCACCAGTGTGAAAGAGAATTTACTTCGTCAGGTTTTAGCCGAGTTTTGAATAGCACCCGACAGACAGGCGTGTTGATGTCTGCTTTTATCAGATGCTGGAATAGGTTCAGAAAAGAGAAATGCGTCAGTTGACAGTTCTGAAAAAACATTGAGTTTCGGCTTCATCCGGCCGATTAAAGAGAGCAAGTGTTAAAAAAAGTAAATATAGCATTCTGATGTAAATTTAACAAGCTTTAAAAGTGGCGAAGCTCTGAGCAGCTGGTTGTCAGTCGGCAATCCAAAATATTGCAAAAAAAACAAAACAATTATTGGTGAATTAATTTCTCAAAAGTAATTTTCATTTCTTTTGAAATGTTAGATTATAGTTTTGTTCTGATAATCTATCTGGCTTCTATAGTCTTCGTTTCTCGGAAAAAATGAGTATCGTATTAATTGAAACCATTTTAAAATTATTGATTTAATTTTAATTCTTAATATTTAAAAAACGCATTCATATTTAAAATTTTCTTCTAAAAATTAAATTGTAATCCAAGGACTAAGATAATAAGAATTTATTTTTACATAAAAATACATATTAATATTTTGCAAACGTCTTATCCGATATATTATTCGTTCCTAGATGACGATGATGCATCATTAGTGTATAAGATATGCAAAAAGTTTGAGGGCTAGTTTCTCGAAATTGATTGGCTCTTGCATTTCAACCGCTTGTCTGATTATTCCAAATTATCTTGGGTTCGTATATATTGCAATTAATTATTATCCTGAGAAATCACGGGCGAAACTGAATTAGTCAGTATGATTTGTTTTATAAGGGTTTTATTCGGCTTGGAAAGGTAATATTCAGGTTTAATTGGCAGTTTGCCAAGTTTTGTTGGTTTCGAGGTTCTTTTGGCTGGCTTGTCATTAGACGTATCTATTGTATAGTATACGTCTGCTTGTGGATTAGTAATGTATAGAGAAGGATAATTGCGTTGAAAAGAAGTAAAATAATGGCGATGATTTTTCAGATAATGATTCCTGCTACTGAAAAAAAAAGTCAAATTCAACGAAACAGTGTATTTTGTGTTTCCGTAAAAGAAATTTCATATGTAAACCAGCAAGAAGAGACCAGATACCAGTGTACAAAATGTCAAGTATCACTTTGTTGTCCTTGTTTCAAAAACTATCATATAGAGACAAATATTTAACTTTTTTCATTCGCCAGAGATAACTTGGGATACCAAACTAATATTAATATTAAATACTTTTACACCAAAAAATATTAAAAATTCAACTTAAAACCTACCTATTTTGTTTTGTTCCGTTTCCTCGTGTTTAGTAATAACATAAATATGGTAATTTTTTGCACTCTTTTTTCAAAATATTTGAAAGGGAAACGTTTAATATTTTCGTGAGAGAGCATTCTATATGTTTACTATCATCATTCGAAATCACATTTCGAAATCAATTTTCAACCTTATCCCCTCCCCTTGGGGGAAAATTGTGAAAAACACTTGTCTTTTCTAATGTTGATACCTTTATGCATAATTATTGAAATGGTATTTTAAATCTTGAGCTCTTGAATAATATAAATAGCTATTTATACAATTCCTAGAAATCAATACATTGTTTGAAATTCTATGGTTTAATTTGAAATTTAATTACTGGATTATGTAATCAAATTGAATTAATTTAAAATTGATTGATAATGTTGCAATTATGAATTTGTCGTAAAATTTAATATAAATCTTTTTTTTAACAAATCATGGATTTAATTCAGATGATGTCACAGTCACCTGAGAAAGGTAACTACGTATGTTAACAATACGTAATTTAATTCTATACTTGGCTGTCTCGCCATTTTTTTTACTTTGAAAAATATGTGAGGAATTTTTGAATGAAAACTTAGCTATCTATTTTATACGTAATTTTTGATTATGAATTTGTTGTTTTCCAAAATCATTTTTCCAATTTCTAGAAATTAATCCCTAATTTTGTAATTCTATTGTTTAATTTATAAGATTGAAAAATTGATTGATAATATTGCAGTATTGAGCTATTAAAAATCTGTGGTTAAATTCAACATAAATCTTTTTTTAAAAAAACAATGGACTTTATTCAGGTGACTTGACAATCGCATGAAAAACGTAACTAAGCATATTAACTATACTTTAATTGTATGTTATCTTATTTAATTTAATTGTACATTATCTTATGCTACATTTGGATGTCTTGCCATTGTTTTATGTTGAAAAATGAGCACGGAATTTTAAAATGAATATTTTGCTGTTTATTTTATGCATAATTCGTAATTATGATTTCCTTGCTTTCCAAAATCATTTTCCCTGTTTCTAGAAATTAATCCACAATTTTTTTGCGATTATATCGTTTAATTTATAAGATGTGAAATTGATTGATAATGTTGAAGTTATGAGCTATTAAGAATGTCTTGCTAAAAACTATATGAATCTTTTTAAAAATTAAATGGTCTTTATTTACATGTTGTGATTGTAGCATGACAAACATAATAATGCCCATTATCTATAATTTAACTGTAATTTATCTTAAGCTACACTTAGATGTCTTTCCACTTTTATTTTGAAAAATACTTGATTATTTTGAAATGAATATTTTGCCGTCTATTTTATACTTAATTCATGATTATGAATATCTTGATTTCCAAAATCATTTTACCGATTTCTAGAAATTAATTCACATTTTTTTTGAAATTCAATCTTATAATTTTTAAGATTTGAAGCTGATTGATAATTTTGCAGTGATGAGATATTAAGAATCTGTTGTTAAATGCAAAATAAACATAACTACACATGTCTTCTGTAATTTAATTACACATTATCCTACGTTACACTTGGAAATCATGTCATTTTTCCCCTCTGTAAAATATTACATGAATTCCAAAATGTAAATTTCGTGATTTATTTTAAGAGCAATGCTTTATTATTAATTGATTAATTTTAAAATCATTTTTCCAATATGAATAAAAAATACGTACATCTTTTAACGTGTTCGAAGAAAAGTAATTGTCATCGAATCATCTATAAGTATTCAATTATATTCTAGAGGATATAATTTAATATTTTACTTTATTACTAATATATTGTACTAAAATAAAATTCAGTATTCGGAACTATGAATAAAAGAAGATATATGGGATCCTTAAAATAATAATAAAAGTACAATTTATCTCGTTAAAATTCTCTCTGGAAATATATAATGGAAATTTAAACTAATTCTGGTTGAAAAAATAAATAATTATACCTTAAGGGGGATTCGAATTAATTTATAAGAAATGAAACGAATGATGATTTCCTATAAGAAATTCTATGGATATCTAGTAATTATAAATAGATTTTTCTTAAAATTCGTTTTTCCATTGTGAAGAAAAGATGGATCTCTATGAACTAATCTGTAAGTAAGAACTATGTTTCCATAGAGACTTCTTAAAATTAAAATTATATTCTTATAAAAATAAAATGTAATGTATTTAATTCGGATCTATGAACAAAAGAGCGTGTTTTTGATCCTTATTTCAATCTATCTCGTTAAAAATTTCTCGAAAATTGTAATGGGAATTTAAATACATTTGAGCAATATATGCTTGAAGAAGCTTTGGAATTAATTTGTATAGAAAATTTCTCCGCTGAATTTTAACTCGCAATCATTAGACCGGATGTAACCTTTATCTATACTTATAATAAAGCTCAATGTGTGTGTGTGTGTGCGTGTGTGTGTGTGTGTGTGTGTTGGCGCTCTACAGGCCAGACCGTTGGACCTACAGCTACCAAATTTGGTACATGTATACCTTGGAGGTCGGGAATGTGCACCTCGGAGCCCTTTTTTCGAATTTTTAATTAGAATTTGAATTAATTAAAATTTAAGCGAAATTTCGACGTTTTTCCGCTATAACTTCCGAAAATATTATCGGATAAACATGATTTTAACATCAATTTAAAGATAAAAAAATTAGCTTTCTAATAGTATCAGTATTTTAACATTTAACTTAAGCTTCTATTTGTAATGAATTTTTAAAGAAGCATTTCAACTATATTTTTCAACAATATATTTCGGACAAAACAATAAAATTTAATCTGCAGGAGCACGTTACGAGTGGAAGGGGAAAAATTATCTTTTATAAATAGGTTGCCATCAGATAGATAAAAACTCAAATTAAAAAAATAAATAATTATTGCAAATTAAACATTTAAAAATGCAATTTTCAGCACGTGTCTGCATGAAATGAAATAAATATGAAATATGTTTTTTCTTTTTAAAAAAAGAAAATGCAAAGAATTTTTTGTGACTTTTACAATATTATTAATTAAATAAATCAGCTTTGTTTAATAATAGAAATACATCTATAAAAAAGTCTAAATGAAGTAAATAGCTGTATAGTATGTAGCACGAGTCTATAAATGCTTTAAAAAATGAATATTTAGCTTTTAATTAAAAAGAGATGAACTTGTGATATCAGTGTTTTAATGTATAACTCAAGCTTCTATTTTAAACGAATTTTTAAAGAAGTATTTTAACCATGTTTTTTTGAGCACGTGACTGGATAAAATAAAATAAAACAATGCCGGAAGTTCAAATTAAAAAAAAAACTATCATCGCAAATCAAATCTAAAGAAATACAACTTTCAGCATGTGACTGGATAAAATAACATAAATATAAAATGAGATATCTTCTAAAAAAATAAATGCAAGGCAATGGATTCTATGATCGTTTGCAATAGATATATAATTAATTCCATAAATTATCTTTATTTACAGTAAACCTGGTTGAATTTAGACAGGATATGCATTGAAATCCCGACTTAATGGCATATTTCTATAATCGTTTGTAATATCTGTATCATTAATTCAATAATTTTTCCCCTTTTTCGCTTTCTTTAAAAAACATATTTAACATTTTGGCAACATCACCGAAAAAAACATTTTTAATATTTTGGAAGCATAATCGATAAATTGTTAGAGCATTAAACTCAAAAAGTTTTTTCGAATAAAGTTACCGACTCTTTAACTACTAATAACTGAATCTTTTAACTTTAACTATTTCTTAAATTTTGGCTAATGAATATGTGATTTAATTGAAAATTTTAGAACGCATTACTCATGGCGAGCCAGCTGGTCGCCAAAGGCGGCTAGTATATATATATACTTAAAAACGAATCAATTTATTTCCAACTTTCTAGGGATAAAAGAGAATTTTAACTAATTTTCAATACATTCAAAGCAAATGTAGTTAATTCTTACCTTATGTTGCAGATTTGGTATTATTTTCTAATATTTCAAATGCAAAATCTTACATATAGGTAAAAACACAACTCTTTTACATTTATCCAACAAAAAGATGGTATTTAATAAAAGATGGCTCTATTCAATGGTTCAAGAATTCGATAATTCCACAAAATACAAGGAATGGTCAAATGGAAAGGTACAAAATGACGCTGTGATTTCCTTTGACAGAGGTGAGACCCAGTCCTTCACAGTGTTTTTGAGTTCACCGTCCGAGTTCAAGCGCTTCTCTTTTGGATGGTTTTTCAGGGGATCAAACACATGAAAATCGCAGGGTGGCATATCCGGGCTGTAGGGCTGATGGGCGAACAACTCCCACTTAAACTTAGTCAGTTCCGCGTGTGTGACCCTGGGGATATGTGGATGTGCATTATTATGGAGCAGAGCCGCACCCTTCGTTAGCAGGCCCGGTCTTTTGTTCTTGATGGACCTGTGTAGTCTTCAAAGTATCTCGCAGTGCACATCGGAGTTATGGTTTTAGTGTGCTCGAGGAATTTAATATTATTAGTAAAATTGGACGGTGTTCATTATAAGAGAAACTTCTCTCTCCTGCGCATACATGTTCCCACGCGTGCTCTGATCTACGCCAGGGACTCCATTTGCATCCCTAGATGTCTCGCTATGTTCTCCCATAGCAGTAGAGGCAAATATCTTAACGGTTACGTTGCTACGTCGCTTCGTATCTTTTCATTTGAACATCCTTTGTAACTTAACGGGATAAAAACCGTTAAAAACAAGTAATTCTGATCTGAAATCACTGGAAAACATTACACGGCATACTTTGCAATAAGAATTTTAAAAAGCAGAATTACCGGATTTGAAATTAATATCCTACTATGCAGTGTAATAAAAGTTTATGAGAATAACAAATATCCCAATCTAAATTTTTAATTTGGTCATTACTATTCTATCAGATTTCACTACGAAATTCCAATTGTACTTTTCCCTTTTCTGTATTAATTTTAACTCAGATTTTAATAGAAGATTCCTCAAAATTATTTAACACCTTTAAAGAACTTTATAAAGATTTCTTAGGTAAAAGCAACTGCAGCGAAACTACAAATGTTCTGCAGAACATATAGCATAGATGACAAGATAATACTGAATAAAATTTACCAGGTAAAGGTAATTTGCTAATAAGAAAAAAAGTTGTTTAATGATATTCAGCTGTAATCACTATGATCACGCGATAGAATGTATATTAATAATTAACATCTTTGGTGAAAATTGCTATAATAAAGATAATCCTCTTGGTTATACAAATAGTACGTTTTATTTTTATATTTTGGAAGCACGTCCTATTTTTTCCCCTACGCTATTGTTTCATTTATTATACTTTCAAAGAATTTAACAATAAAATCAATTATTTTTAATTCTAAATCCAGAATTAAAAAAGAAAAAATTGTCTATGTATCATAAAAGTGAAATTTCATTGTTCCTCTGTTCTCGTTTTCAAGTGAATATTAAAAATTTCGTCTAGCATTTAGTTTCAAAGTCTGGTTTTAAATCTCTTTTTATTCAAAAAAGAACAATTTTTATTAATTATTGAAATTATTTATTTTAATTGATTATGTTAGGATTTAATGCATAAAAATAATTAGTAAATTCTACTTTGCTAGTTCAGGTTTCATATTACTGATACTGCATAAATGAACAGAATGTCCGAAATGAAAAACTTGGTGCATAAACAAAATATAATTTTCAATAATGTTAAAACTACTTTGGCACTTGATTCCGTGTCCAAACATATTTAATTATTATATATCTTGATCAGTAATCAATTTCTCATTTTTAATTTAAAAAAATATTAGTCAAGATTTTCATGATCAAAACAAATTTAGTTTTTCGCTACGAAAATAATCTTTAAATTTATTTAAAACATTTAACAAACGCAATGTAGTAGAGAGTTCTAATTCTTTGCCTTTTATTATAGCAATGAAAATAATTGCAGTAAAAATGTAAAGTCATTTTCATTTTAAACGAAACAAAAAAAACCAAAGCATTATCTAGAGCTAGCAGGTGTAAATGAATTGCAACCGATTGCACGCCTCATTTTTAAATATTACTCAAACATTTTTCTAATGATTTAATACTCATTTGAAAAAAAATATTTTTTCAATCTATCTTTGAAGTAATGCAAATTCTCCCAAAATTTCCATTTATACGGAATTAAAAAAACAGTGAATAGTGCAAAATCACAATTCCCATTTCTGTTTCAATTTTTCAATTTTTTTTCCGTGTATATCAATCGAGAGTTGCGTGGTCAGAATAGATTTCAGTGATTTTTGTCCTGAGATTAATATTAAAATTCATTTAATGCATGTAATAAACGTAACATACAAATGAATTAGTTATCCGCCTTTAATAACAATTATAACGAAAATAATTGTATTAAAAATATAAAATCGTTTGCGTTTTAAGAGAAAGAACTAAAACCAAATATTATCTGGAACTAGCAGGTGCAAATGAATTGCAACAAATTGGAAAACTCTTTTTAAAATATTGTTACAGGCTTTTTTTATTATGATTTAATATTCATTTGAAGAATAGATTATTATTCAAAACTATTTGTGGAACAATTCAAAATTTTCTTTCCAGAATTTCCATTGAGAGTGAATTAGCAAAACAGTGAAGAGAACAAAAATCATGTATAATTCCCTATTCCCAACTCTGTGATTCACAATGGAATAAAGATCTGGGTATAAAACATTCTACTCTTTTCCTTGATTGGTGCGAGACGGCAGTTTTAATTCCACCGTTCACTCCCTTCACTTTTTATTCCTTTTATTTACCTATTTTTTATGCTTGAATCTAGTGATTCAATTTATCGCTATGTCAAATGAAAGGGAAAAAAGGCGATTAACGTTTAAAGTCAATCAAATAAGATAAAAAAACGATACCCTCCAAAAAGTAAGTAAAAACCAAACAGAACAATTAAGGAGGAACCGTATCTAATTGTTCAATTGCTATTCTTAAACAGTATTTCAAAGTCTGTAATTTCAAGTAACTTGATTAAGATACATAAGCGTTTTTCGAATTTTTTTTTTGCCATTTTTTTCACTATCGGACTATCGGGACCCGAGATAAAGATTTTTTCCCCCTTCCTTCGCAAAAAATCCCGAATTCTTGGGTTTTTCGATATGCTTTCTATGTCGTAATCTTGACACGATGTGATTTATAACTTTATTCTAGAGAAATTTTTCCAAGCTGATTGGAAAAAAAATTGTCTGTAAATTGGTATTTCAGTCACAAATAAATATATAGTTAAAACCGTCGACGAAAATGGATCGTTTTTGCTTCAGTTTGTTTCGTCATTGTTTAAACACAACAGTGAATGTTCAAACGATTATTACTTTCAGTTTAAAATAAGAATGATTGAATGCAAATTGTAAAATGTGTAGTTTTTATTATAGGGTCAAATTCAAAACTCGATGAATTTTAATCTCATGAGTAGACATTTTTTTATCTTACCTTTTTTATAAATACGACTAACAGGATATGACAATTGTGATAAATCTTCGCATGGATACACATTTTTTAAATCTTAACTTTTAGAGTATAAAAATATGACTAATAGGACAAGAGATTTGTATAAAAATTTAGTCGTAAGAATTTTTTATCATCACATTTAGAGATTTTAATAAATATGACTAATAAGACATGGCAGTTAAATGAACTATTAGTCGCATTTATTTTTTATTTTAACTTTTAGAAATGTTTATAAATATGACTAAAAAGACATGACATTTCCGATAAATTTTAATCGCATGAAGATGCTTTCTTTTAATCTTAATTCTTAGAAAGTTTTATGAATATGACTAATAAGACATTGCAATTGTATGAAATTTTAGTCACATGCATTTTTTAACTGAGCTTTCAGACATTTTTATAAATATGACTAATAGAACGTGACGATTGTGATGAATTTTAGTCACATAAATATACTTTTCTTAATCTAAACTTTTAGAAATTTTATAAAAATGACTAATAAGACAAGATAGTTGCATAAAATTTCACTCGTATGCATATTTTATCTAAACTTTCAGAAATGTTAATGAATATGACTAATAAGATAAGAAAATTGTATATAATTTTCGTTGTATGCATATTTAATCTGAACTTTTAGAAATTTCGACATTTTTTCTGAAATTATAGTTATTAACTTAACCCAAATAATATAAAGTATAAACTTCTGTATCATTTAAAGTATTTTTTGAATTTGAGGTATTTTTAATGATTTAGAAACTTGCTAATGAACTATATTTAACTCGGCATCCTGTACAAATTCAGTATCAATTTAATTCGAACTTACCTATATATGAAATGTATGAAGGTCCAAATAATCAAATAAAATAACAGCTTTTGACTTAAAAATTGTATATTATTTTTCTCAATAAATTTTTCGTTTTAAATTTTATTATTAATCTTTGTTTTCTTCTCATGTTTGTGCTTTTAAAAATTAAATCACAAAATATTCGAAGCAATAGGTGAAGATTAAAAAAGCAAATCTAACATTTTAAAATCATCAAACACCAAAAGAGAAATATGCTACAGGCTGTAATGTCAGATTTTAATTTATTAAATATTTTCTTTTTAAAAGTATCGCGTGATAAAGTGATTTATTTTTTTAATATAGAAAATTAAAAATTGTATGATGTTAATAAAATTAAAATTAAGTTAAGTAGTTTTCATTAGAACTCATTTATATCTGAACCAGTCTAAAATTTTTTTATCACTTGAAAGATCTCGGTAAATATTTTTTAAAAAGTCCCGTCATTTTTTTTTATTTGACTATCTCAATATTTTCAAGAATTTTTTCATGATTTTTGAATGATGAATTTTGATGTATATAAAATGTTTGGATTATCAATAAGTAATATGGTAAAATTGCAACATTAGGTACAGTTTTTTTTGATAATTGTGTCTAATTCTGTTCCCTGATAATTTAGATATTAGAATGATAATAGTTTTTCACTAATTAAGTATCTTATTCTGATCACTGATAATTTAGAAATTTGAAATGATAGTAGTTTTTCACTAATTAAGTATCTTATTCTGATCACCGGTAATTTAGATATTAGAATGATAGTAGTTTTTCACTAATTATTTTATTCTGATCACTGATAATTTAGATATTTGAATGATAGTAGTTTTTCACTAATTAAGTATCTTATTCTGATCACTGGTAATTTAGATATTAGAATGGCAGTAGTTTATCACTAAGTATCTTATTCTTATCACTGATAATTTAGAAGTTGATCAAATAAATCTTAAATACTATCCATTTATTTTTTCAGCTGCTTTCGGTGTAATTTCTTAATATTCATCGGTATGATTTTTAATAGAATGATTAATTTATATTTCTTTCTTTATACAATATCGATTTTAGTTGTAACGTTATTCAATTTGGTTTGGTTATATTAAATTCCCATTGTAAAGCAATACTAGTGCTATTTGGGGACGGACCTCGTAATTTTGTACTGTTTTCAGATGACGAGGACGACATCTGAGCTGGTGTCCTCCTCTCCACACCATGCCACATCAACAGGAGAACTTTCATTCTGACGAATTTAAAGTGCAACAGACCACTTTACACGATGGTTCTTCGGTGGAATCGGATCTCGAACCTGAAACCCTCCGGTTCCGAAGACACAACCTTACCACCAGCCACCAAGGCCTTCGATAAATTTATTCATTAAAATGTTTAAATGATCAAGTATACAATATACTAATAGTATTAGTAACAAATATAGTATACGATATAGTATTAGTAACAAATATAGTAAACAATATAGAATTGGTAACAAATATGGTATACAATATAGTATTGGTAACAAATATGGTATACAATATAGTATTGGTAACAAATATGATATACAATATAGTATTGGTAGCAAATATGGTATACAAAGTAGTATTGGTAACAAATATGATATACAATATAGTATTAGTAACAAAATAGAAAGGATATTGGATTTTTAATATTTTAAAAAGAATGAGCAAGACTTCATTTTAAAGAAGTAATTTATATTTTTTCAACCTTTTTCATAAATTGTTATCTTTCAAGTTTAGCAATGATTGAATTGCATTTCTGAAGTTTCACTAGTTTCTTAATAATAAGGTAGTTTTAAAATTTTGTTCATCTGCGTATTCTCAATGATAGAACACTATTTTAATATTTTCAGAGCTTAATTATTGGTAAATAGGTAATATTTTAATTATCTATTAACCTAAATTTCAAATTGTACTATATGTAATAGATTGGAATAATAATAATTTCTAAATTCAAAGTACTTATAATAAAAAGTTTTTCATTAAGGATTAAAAAGTAAGCAATATAAAAATATTAGTTTTTCGTTGGGGAAACAAAAAAAAGTAGTTAAAAAGCTGTTTCATTAAATATATTTTTTCTCAAAAAATTTCCTTCGCCGTTTTTTGTATTTTAATGATTAATTATCCTTAAAATTATTAATCTTCTTCAGATTAGTAAATAATAAGGAAAGTACATTTTTAAAATTTATTGCGTGCAATTTATTAAGGATTGATATCTAATGTAAATAAATTGATTACTTCAAATTCCTTTTGAAATGTGAATTTAATTTCTTTCAAAAATGTCATTTTTTTATTATTTTAACAAACTGTGGCTCTTTTCTCAAAAAAAAAATATTCTATTTTCGTGTTTTGCTTTTTAATTATTAATTACTCTTAATTATTTTTGCTTTTTAATTATTAATTCTTATTTAGATTACTAAATAATAATAAAGTAATTTTTTGAATTATATTTCTTTAAATGTTTAAGGATTGATATGGAGCGATAACAAATATATTTCTTTAAATGTTTAAGGATTGATATGTAGCGATAACAAATATATTTCTTTAAATGTTTAAGGATTGATATGTAACGATAACAAATATATTTCTTTAAATGTTTAAGGATTGATATGTAGCGATAACAAATATATTTCTTTAAATGTTTAAGGATTGATAAGTAGCGATAACAAATATATTTCTTTAAATGTTTAAGGATTGATATGTA
>JAPMOQ010028746.1:780151-793812 GCA_026543055.1 Argiope trifasciata | reverse complement strand
AAATGTTTAAGGATTGATATGTAGCGATAACAAATATATTTCTTTAAATGTTTAAGGATTGATAGGCAGCGATAACAAATATATTTTTTCAAATTTATTTTAAGATGTGAATTTGATTTATTAAAAATATATGGTTAAAGCGGTTTATAATACATATTTCCAATAATTAAACAAGTCTGTATTGCAATATATAATTTCCAATTTTTTTCACTTTCTAAAAAAAACTTGATATCGCCCTTTCGATTGTGACATTGATGTATTTTTAAAATAAAAACGAGCAACGTGCACTTCATATCATTTCCTTTTCAGATATTAAAAAAAAAATTGAACCTTCTTAAGCAATTAATTCTAAAGAATTTTTTTCCCTCTCGATTCTTTTATTCTAAATCACATTCTAGACATTTAAATCAAGTGTTATACCCCCATTAACATATCCACTTCTCTAAAAGAGTAGCGTGATATATATTTTTTGCTTCCATTTCGAAATAGATTGATTCTTCAGGTTGTAAAAAGTGAAAAAAAGGATCAACGGGATACTTCAATTCATCAAAAACACCCATTAGGATTCTTGTATTGGATCAAGCGATTGGGTTGGAAGTAATAGTGTTAAACAGAAAAGTACCATTGATCCTTAGATTCATCTTAATGAGTTTAATCTTTAATGGAAATATACCTTAAACAAGTATTTATAGATAACTAGCTATTATCCGTGTCTCTGTTCGCGAGGAAATTTTGATGTATATGTATAAAAAACTATCAAATAATGACAAATAAAAAAATCTAACCTAAATATGGTACATTTAAAAGTATAAGTATATACGAAAAATATATAACACAAATGCAAGTAATTTTTTGATGTACATGTGCGAAAAACTATCAAATAATGACAAATAAAAAAATCTAACCTAAATACGGTACATTTAAATGTATAAGTATATACGAAAAATATATAACATAAATGCAATTTAATAATAACACACAACTAAAGTAAAAACAATTTATTTGCGTTGTATACACAAAATAAAATAAAATAGCGAATCAAGTCCGGTCAAATTCATTTTATTTATGGATCGCGATTGAGATAGCTACAACAGTATTATACACATAATTTTTAAACGTTTAATTTAAACTAAAACACAGCTGTCAACAATCATGCGCGAACTTTCTACGCCAGTTGGGGTGACGCAATGCAGATTATAATTTTTTTTATTTCCTTTATTCTGTTTTCTTTTAATTTAAAAGTATTTCAGAATGAATCCTAAAGATCGATTTATTAACAACATTTGATTTTAAATACACCAAACAAAAAGAATATAAATAGAATCCTTTGATATAATCGGTCGAAATTTCTTCGAAACCCCAACCTCAACTCTGTCGGAGGAAAAAAAATTGGAGCCTTACTCATCTTTGGCGGGATTTGGCCTCAGCTTTTTGGCGCAAAAGTTAATTTTTAATTAATAAAAAATGAACCACTCATTAAAACGGAATAAAAGCAGTTTATGTTTTATTCCTGACTATAATCTATCTTTGTGATAAATTTCATCCAATTCCGTTCAGCCTTTCTGGCGTGATTGAGTTACAAACATCCAAAATTTCACATTTATATATAAGTATAGATTATAGATGAATGCTATATTGGAAAACAAACTTACCGTAAATAATAAATTTTCCCAAATAGTTATAAACTGGATATTTTCAATACAGAGAAGTTCGTAAATAACTCTTTATAATATAATCAATTGAATGTCAAAATATGTTGTCAACAGCGTGTTTTCTTTTCTGATGTTTATCATTTCACAAATGAATAATTCATTCGAATTGAGATGAATAATTATTATTGCAATTTGTAGAATTATCGCTATTATAATTATTTTCAGTTCACTGCTTATAGTTTTATTGCATACTGTGACTTACAGAGAATTTTTTAAAAAATGTTTGGAACAGACGTTGTAGAAAGGAATTTTACATGAGCAAAACATATTAAAAGTTTAAGATAATAATAAATATTTATTTGGATTACCTGTGGTGATTTCGTGTGTTTGTCTTTGTTATTTGGAATGAAAGAGCTTTGTCATAAATGTCACTCAGTCAGTTATCATTCTTTTTAAATCTATATATGCAAATCTGTTTGGTCGTTTTTATTTACTTACTTTGGTTATTATATTTTTTAATGGAAAAATAATCACTGATTGGTATTAATCATACTTTGTTGAAACAGAGAAAGAAACTTGAAAACTCAGTCGAACGATGTAAAAAAAGATTAATAAATTTTATTTCATTTAGTTATTTAGAAAAATTATATTGTATGCAACAAATATCTAATTTTCCAAATACAGCACAAACGCTTTAAAATAACAATAAATTTTCATGGCAGGTGTTTGCTACAATAAATATCATTTTAAAAAATGGTTTTTTTAAAAATAATCGTACCACATTTTACTGAAAATTAATACAGATTGAAAAAGTAAAGAACAAATAATCTATTATATAATAGTAAATTTTTCGAAACTTTTTTCGAAAATTTGATTTTCTCGAAATCGATGATTTTATGATAGATCATGATATATTAATTTCTTGCAAGAAAGTGTATCGTATTGGAGATTATTGAATTATATTTAGTAAAATTTTGAATACTATTTAGAATTTCAAGTGTAATAAATGGAATATTTGTTGAACGAATTGTGTAGTTTTCCTATTGCTCAAATAACATGGATTTCTTTTATACGTATATCTTAAATTCGCTCCATATTTTTTTCAATTCTTGCAAATTCTGTAAATAGCGAAATTAATTTAAATAAATTAATAACAAATAAAATAAATAAATAATGTTAATTGTAAATATATAAATAAGCAGCTTGGAATTTTAATAAATTTATTTAAACTGTTTTTAGAAAAATACTATAAACGCCGTAAGAAGCAATTTTTAACTATATTTCCTAATTTTCATTAATTTATAGTTCCTTTTTCTAAGTATTATAGACTTCAGGAACAATAGTTTTTTCTAAAATTCTCCATCATGAGATGAATTTTAAATTAAAACAAATCAAAATTTAATAACTAACATTTCATTAAATCTTAAAAATATTAACAAAGTAATAAACTCAATAAAATAAAAGTATTTAATATTCCAAGAATCTCTTTCGGAAAATATCTTTTACATCGATTGCAAGTGAAAAATATTTCTATGACATTTATTGCGTCAAAGAAATAAATTTACAATAGCTATTAATTTAACTGGTTCATTTTATTTATTTTGTAAACATTTTAAAACTATATATACTTATGAAATTATAAGCATTAAACTGATGAACATTCAGTAAATTAATTAAAGCTTTTTAGTCTTTCTATCATGCTTCTTAATTCTTAATTTTTCTTAATTTATTATAACTTTTTCATAATTTTAAACTATAATCAGATCACTGAACTTAGTTTTTATAAAAATCTCATATACTTATATTTGAAAGTAATAAAATATTTAATATTTTTTTAACAAAAGTACAAAGTATTTAAATTTTTTTAATAATTAGATGAATTTTTTATTTTTAAAATGTTTGTTTAATTTTTAACTCGTTTTGTTTATTTTTATTGCTTCCCTTTTGCAAAAAATTATGATTAGAAAAGAAATAAAATGAAATGAGCAAAAAATAATACAGTAAAAATTAAATGAACACATTATTTTCAAAATGCTCATTAAATTTTTAACTTTTTCTATTTATTTTTATTGGTTTTATTTTTACAATAATTTTGAATTAGAAAAGTAATGAAATGAAATAAATAAAGGATAATAATATTAACAAAAATGATAAATATTAATGATTAATAGGGATTATGAATAATGCTATAAAATAATTACAAAAAATATCAAAAATTACGCTAGTTTGTTTAATATTATAAAGTATTTAAGTATTTTAGTTCTTAAACGATTATTTTATTTTTAACCAGCTTTTTTTTATATTTATTGGTTCACTTTTACAATATTTTTAAATAAAAATTTAATGAAACAAAATAAATAAATCATAATAATGCGAACATAAATGATCAATAATGATAATTGACATTGATTTTCAATAATGCTGTAAGAAGATTTTTGGAAATTTCGGAAATTATTCTAGTTTGATTAAGAAGTACAATGTATTTAAACATTTTAATACGAAAACATTTTATTTTTTAAATATTCTTTTAATTTTTAACTAGTTTTATTCTTTCTTTTTATAATAATCTTTAATTAGAAATAATAAAGTGAAATGATTAAAACATAACAATGTGAACATAATTGATTAACAATAATGATTAAGTAAGATTATGTATAATACTATTAAAATATTATTAAAAAAGGAAGAAATTACACTATCTTGATTAAAATTACAAGATATTTAAACATTTTAATACTTAAAGCAGAAATTTTATTTTAAAAATATGCATTTTATTTAAATTACTTTTATTGTTTATTTTTACAATAATTTTAACTAGAAAAGTAAATGAATAAAGAATAATGATGTGAACATAATTTATTATTAATAGTAACTGAACTGGATTATGAACAATTCTTAAAAGGATTATTACTGATGGGGGAAATGACGCTAGTTTGATTAAAAAATTCAAGATATTTAAACATTTTAATACTTAAAACTGAAATTTTATTTTAAAAATATTAATTTGATTTCAATTTTTTTTATTGTTTTTTTTAATAATAATTTTAACTAGAAAAGTAATGAAATGAAATGCATAAAGAATAATAATAAGAACATAATTGATTATTAATAATTAACTGAACTGGATTATGAATAATACTTAAAAGGATTATTAATAATGGTTGAAATTACGCTAGTTTGATTCAAAAGTACAAGATATTTAAACATTTTAATGCTTAATCTGAAATTTTATTTTTAAAATATTATTTTAATTTTTAATTAGTTTTATTACTTTATTTTTACAATAATTTTTTAATCAGAAAACGAACGAAATGAATAAAGAATAATAATGTGAACGTGATTGATTAACAATAATGATTAAATTAGATTATGAATAATACTTAAAAGAATTATAATGACGGAAATTACGCTAGTTCGATTAAAAAGTACAAAATATTAAAACATTTTACTTAAAACTTAAACACTTACTGATACTTAAACCTGAAATTTTATTTTTAAAATATTAATTTAATTTTTAATTACTTTTGTTATTTATTTTTAGAATAATTTTAACTAGAAAAGTAATGGCATGAAATGAATAAAGAATAATGTGAACATAATTGATTCTTAATAATAACTGAACTGGATTATGAATAATACTTAAAAGGATTATTAATAATGGCGGAAAGTACGGAAATTACGCTGACTTTGATTAAAAAGTACAAGATATTTAAACATTTTAATGCTTAAAACTGAAATTTTATTTTAAAAATATTAATCTAATTTTAAATTAGTTTTGATGCTTTATTTTTACAATAATTTTTTAATCAGAAAAGTAATGAAATGAATAAAGAATAATAATGTGAACATAATTGATTAATAATAATAATCAAATCGGATTATGAATAATGATTAAAATGATTATTAAAAATGGAGGAAATAACACTATCTGTATTAAAATTACAAGATATTTAAATAATTTAATACTTAAAACTGAAATTTTATTTTTAAAATATTCATTTAATTTTAGTTTTTTTAACTCTTTTTACAATATTTATTTAATTAGAATAGTAACGAAATGAATAAAGAATAATGATGTGAACATGATTGATTTATAATAAAGATTAAATTGGATTATGAATAATACTTAAAAGGATTATTAATAATGTTGAAAATTATGCTAAATTGATTAAAAAGTACAAGATATTTCAACATTTTAATGCTTAAACTGAAATTTTATTTTTAAAATGTTATTTTACTTTTTAATTAGCTTTGATGTTTTATTTTTACAATACTTTTTTAATCAGGAAGCTAATGAAATGAATAAAGAATAATAATGTGAACATGATTGATTGTCAACAATGATTAAATTGGATTATGAATAATACAATGATTATTAAAAATGGCGGAAATTATGCTAGTTTGATTAAAAAGTACAAGACATTTAAACATTCTAATACTTAAACTGAAATTTTATTTTTAAAATATTCATTTCATTTTTAATTAGTTTTGATGCTTTATTTTTACAATAATTTTTTAATCAGAAAACTAACGAAATGAATAAAGAATAATAATGTCAACATGATTGATTAATAATAATGATTAAAGCGATTATTAAAAATGAAAGAAATAAATGCAGCTTGATTTCCCATGGAATCCTAATTGCTTAAACGTGATCTTGATTTCATCCGTAGCTCTCTTTTGCATGTCCAGGCCTGCCTTGTCATCTCCGAGCCCTCAATGTCATTGTCTCAAGTTGATCGCCGCTAATGAGTTTTCTTCGGATAATGGGCCCAGTTACTTCATTTTCACCAATGTCTTCAGATGGACATCATTCCTTAATCGGAAATGCTTTTGCCCGGATTTGTTGGAATTAAAATCGAGATCGCTTTTCCACTTGATTAGAGGAGGGTTGGGTAAGAAATGCTCTAACTGGTTCACCAAGAAAATGGTTTGGCATCCATTTTACTTTCACGTGTTGTAAGTATAAAGAAGTATCGCAATTGTCAAAAAAATGGAGCCCGAGATTTTGACCCATTTCCATGTTTCATACCTTCCCGATTCTGAAAAACACATTTCTGTTATGTCTATCTGTATATCAATTACTCAGCATGTCTATTTGTCTTTAAGTACAGTAATTCTAATGCTAACTAGTTTACCAAGAAAATTGTCTTGCATCCGTTTTACTTTCACTTGTTTGAAGTATAAAGAAATACCGCAATTGTCAAAAAAGTGAAGCACGAGATTTTGACCCATTTCCATGTTTCAGACTTTCTCGATTCTGAAAAACACATTTTTGTTTTTATGTCTATCTGTATATCAGCTGCTTTGTATGTCTATTTGTCATTAAACACGAAAATTCAAAAACACATCTAGCAAGAAGGGCAAAATTCGGTATATGGACTAAAAACCAAATATGTAATTTTTAATGAAATTTTGATCTAAGTATATTTGCAGGAAGTCTATCTATCTGGTTATTCGGATATAAGCTGTCTAACTGCCCGTCTGTCTTTCTGTAAACTCGACAACTCAAAAATGTGTGAAGGTTGAAATGTGGTATATGGACTAATAACCAGAATATCATACTTGTATCAAATTTTCATCGGAATCCTATCACCTGAGCTCTAAGTGACTGTTCGATTTTTAGTCGTGTATCCTTCCGTCTGTCTATCTGTACGAGCCGCACTGGCCAGGTTTTTTGGTTTTGGAACCTTAGGGTTTCAGGTTCAAGACTCGATTCCACCGAAGAACCATCGTGTGAAGGGGTCACTTGCACGCTAAATCTGTTGGGCCAAACGTCCTCCTACTGGTGTGGAAAGAGGGGTGCCAGTTCAGGTGTCGTCCTCGTCATCTGACGTGGTACAAAATGACAAGGTCCGTCCCAAAATAGCCCTAGTGTTGCTTTACGACGGGAAGTTAATATAACTAAACTAAACTAAAGTCTGTTTATCTGTATACATGATAGCTCAAAAGTGCTCGAAGAATGAAATTTTTTACTGCCCTAACTGGTAACGCTTCTTGTTTCCAGGTGGCTCGATCCCCAGGTTGGACAAGGTCGACTCAACCTTTCATACCCTCTGTAGGTCGATAAACTGAGAACCAATCAGTCTTGGGAGCTAAACACTCGATCCTCGTTAGGCTAACCACCTAACTGGAAACTGTAATATTTTGATCCTAACTGATCGAATAAGAGAGTAGATTTTCAGTCAATTCGTTTATTTACAGCCATATATTTACATAACAACAATTTGTTCTAATATAGGTTAAAATATTTGACATTTGAAAGTCGAAGGTTGAAGGTTTATCGCGAAGAAGAGTTCTCCATCCATTCAGAGAAGTAACACCACAAGATACTAACAGGTTGTGGTGTTGGTGGTGGGTCTAATTCCACTTGGACATACCAAGCCCGAATGAGCGCTGCTCTTTCGGATTAAGGCAGAAGTGTGCGCCTTTCGTTGTTAACGAGCACCGTTCAGGTGAAAGGACGACTTTACTCGAACACACACGACACAGCCTTTTTTAGGGGACGATCGAGCTCATTCATCCATCCACAAGTCAAAATTGAGATCCAAATCAGAGACCGACTCATCCCTGATTCAGTACCCCCAGATGTGTAATTTGTTATGGGAACTTGGAGACTTAGCAGTCACGACATATTTAACGTGCCCCAACTGCCATTAACAACACGGTGGTCTTTGGTCGAGACGAGGACAGAGCTCGCTACCTTTCGGTTACGAGACTGACGATCTACTAACCAGGCTACCACGGCTCACTAACAGGTTGTTAGTTAGGAAGGCATATCTAATCTCTCTTCTCCTTTTTCATCAAAGAAACTCCGCAATTTATCTCTGGCCAATCCCCGCCTTCTCATTTCCCATTCGTCCATTTAAGCTCTCTACAACCAAATATTTGTTAAGCTAACGGCCTTTACTCAGTAACTCCAGTATGGCGTGGCAAATGACCATCAATGATGCGTTCTCCTAACTGAAAGCTCTGTAACACGCGTTAATGATAGTCGCTGCACAATGGGAAACATTTGGCATCCATATGGATTGGTACTCCTTTTCTTTGAAAGTGCAACAAGTTTCTCTTAAATGATGAACCCCACGTGTGGTCCTTCAGCTGACATCCCTAATGGCCAGATGCGACGACCATTCGGCGATAAGAAGATCCCCCGTCTGGCAATCTGGAGGCATTTAACAATGGAGGGTTTTAACAGGTTGTGATACAGCTAGCTGGAAATGCCGCTTATTGAGAATGGAATAGGTGAACAGTACAGGAACATATGCCTTGAACCCCAGGGCCCTCTGTCAAGAAACTAGATACGGGCCCTGTAGGCGTTGACACGCATGGGTTGTCGTGCCCCTGAATTTTTTTGTTTGAAATTTGTTATATGAATTGATCATAAATTTCGAAGTTTGTCATATGGATTGAACATAAAATTTGTAGATTTCTAGAAAATTTCGAACCGTTTAGAGAAAGTCTGTCTGCCCTGACGTTCGAATATGACTTAACATTATATCCAGAAAACAAAGAAAAACTGAATAAAATTTTATACACATTTTTAGTATCTAAACAATAGATACTACAGATACACATATCGAAATTGAAAAGAAATTCGTCAAAAAGTTAATCCACTTATACTAGTAAGCACCTCTAATAGTATGTAAGTTCCTCTAATACTAAGCAATTTTCTGTTCGGATACACCAGAAAATTAGAGTATTAGTGTAAGTTTAAGAAGGATTATTTCTGCCGATTCGACATTTCTTGGATCCATATGGACGCGTTGTGCTTAGAATAGCAAGTTTTTTTTTTCCTAAAATGTATTAAAATGAGTTGAATAAATTATTAAATTAATTTCTAAACGAGTTTATTTTGTATATGTATTAAATAGCATCCCAGCGATTAGTTGCCAAAAATTGACAAAGATCGCAGTGAAACCTTTTTATCATTAACTATTATTAATTTATAATCATTAACTACTGTTCGTTATTGGCATGCGTTTAATAATACACAAGTACATTAATTTGGGTTTTAGTTTAGTTATATTAACGTCCCGTTTTAAAGCAACACGAGGGCTATTTTGGGACAGACCTCGTAATTTTGAACCCCGATCTGATGACGAGGACGACACCTGAACTGGCACTCCCCTCTCTACACCACGCCACACCAGAGGGAGGACGTTTGGCCTCACAGATTTAGCGTACAAGAGACCCCCTCACACGACGGTTCTTCTGTGGAATCGAGTCTCGAATCTGAAACCCTCCGGTTCCAAAGCCGAGGCCAAAGCTTTACCACCAAAGCCAAAGCCAAAGCCTTATCACCAGGCCACCACGGCCCATTAATTTGGGATTATGCTAGAAAACTTTGAGGAGATAATTCAGGATTTTTCATTATTCCATGCAATCTATATTTAATTGGATATTCTATGCATGGAACACAGAGTTTTTATTTTTTCGGTGAAATCTGTCAAATTGATCTGAGTAAATTAATCTTAATTTTCACACGCATATTTATTTTCTATATCTCAGAATGCATTTAAATTAACTTTATTTTTGCAAAACTGTTTAAAGTCCCAATGGATATTGAATGAAGAATTTCATATTTGCACAAAATATATTTTCATGCTATGTTAAATCAGGCATAATTAAATAATTCTAAAACAAACTGCTTGTTTGCTTTAGAACTATAGTTTACTTTAAGTGTTATAATAATTAAAGAGTTCTAAATAAACTTCTTGTTTACTTAAGAAACTCGTGATATTACTGGTGTTTTTTGGACAAATTAAGTTGGGATTTCTGTGTAAATGCTAGCTTTGTCGGCCCACCTATTTCGCCTACTCTGTATCTTTTGTTCTTATTATTCTATTCCCATGAAATTTGCTTTAATTATGATTATGTATAGCCCTCAGTGTTTTATAAACAATTGTTATTTTCTTACATGCTTGAATTTGTGAAAATCGTACTACGTTCTTATTTAAATTATTTTTTACCGAATAAACATCGCTTGAAACGCCATTAATCTTTATCCATCTTCATTTTAATTAACTCTCTGTGTTAGTTGATGAAATGAATGAAATATTTTATAAACGACAAAACTTCCACCAGGGCACCTTATATATGGTAATAAGAAACTTCTAGTAGTTGGTTCTCGATTACGAGTAGGCACATGAAGGGGGAAGGGTCAGGCTACCTCTATTCCCATGACAGGACATACTTCTTATGAGACGTTTTGGAGAGGGTCTACAGATGATTTTTATAGCTCAGCTTTAGTTCCCCCTATCGTTCTTTCGTAACGACTGCTGTTCTTGCTTCTCTGGGGTGTGGAGATGGGGGTGCCACTTCAGGTATCCTCCTCGTCATCTGACCATGGTTCAAAATGACACGGTCCGTCCCAAAATAGCTCTTGTATTGCTTTAAAACGGGACGTTAATATAACTAAACTAAACTAAACATCTTGTTTCTCTGGAGGTTGAAATGACATGATGTGGTTGCAATTGGTCACATTTCCAATTACGGGATGTATCTCCTTTAAAGGAGATTGGCCCTTGAGGTGTTGATGCCCTTTTTGCAACTTATAAGAGCTCCAATGATATTGTGGAGGAGAGCCAGTCTTTCAGAATTCGAAATTTTAGGTAAATTAGAGGATAACATTCAAATTTAGATATAACATAATATAACGCTATCCTGTGTCCCCGGTGCCTATGACGCTAAGTTATCTAACCGGTTGGATTGGCATAGAATGGAAGGAAGGGAAAAAAGTAAACAAAAATTAAAGAAAGAAGAAGACAAACCATCCAGGTATCTCCAGAGAGAATCCCATTGGTGTCAAATCCTACACGACTGGATTCAGTTTTTGATGAAGTAATAATTAGATGTAGGGAACAATAATACTTAAATAAATGGTGACTATGGGTTGAACTCACAAGGAAATCAGAATGCTAACTAAGAAGAAAAGAATGATAAATTGCATTGAGAACATCTGTGTGACATGTATGAACAAATAAACACTCACTGTAGAGTCAGAAATCTCTAGCGTCCATCTAGATCCCGTGGTTTTGTTTTCATACAAAGAAATAATCAATATTCAAAATATTTTCCAACATCATACGAGACATCAGGAAAAAATTATACAATGGCTGTTGTTGCTTGTGAATTTTAATAGCACAAGAGCCAACCTTGGCTAAACTGCACCAAGTATACAATGGAATGGAAAGTGAAAATTTATGTTGAAAAATCTAATTGATAAGCACCAATTAGCCCTCCATTTGGAGCAGGTCAATCTTTTAAATCGCCAAGAAATATTTTGAATGGGGTTAAACTTACTGGGAAATGAGAATACTAACTAAGAAGAAAAGATTGATAAATTACATAGAGAACATCTATGGCAAGTATCAGCAAATAAACAATTACTGTATAGTCAGAAATCTGTAGCGTCCGTCTGAGTCCTGTGGTATCGTTTTCCTTCTTGAGAACTGCACTTTTAAGAGACTTTTGAGCACATTTGATGTTATAATTTCAGCTGATTGTTTGCATTCAACTGGATATAGATGCCTCAAGAATTAATCGACTCGAAGGTTTTAGTTTAGTTTAATTATTTTAATGTCCCGTTGTAAAGCAACACTAGGGCTATTTGGGGTCGGACCTCGTAGTTTGTAATCACGGTCAGATGACGAATCAACTTGAAGGATAAATACGATTATGTAATAAATTTAAACTGTGAGAGACAATGATAATCAGTGATTGATAAGATATAAGAGGCCGAATTGGGCTGGTGATAGGACATTGGCTTCAGAACATGAGTGGTTTCAAGTTCGAAACCGAAAAAGTATTCTTTCAGGGTTTATTTCCCATACTTTTTGATTTTTTTAAAAAGTCATTCTTAAGCTTTTACAGATTATTTTACTGCATCAAAATTGATTAGTCTCACCAAACGCAACTGTAATATGGATTATATAATTATATTCTTACTCGAAGGCAAAAAAATCTGTTTCATGTTTCAAAATATTTTACTGTTTAAAATTCGTATTTCGCTGATTAGTAAGTACTATATATACTTGTTTTATAAGCTGGCCATTAAAAAAAAGACAGTAAATATTACTAAAAATATAATTCAAGTCGTACTTGAAAATTATCAAATGTTTTATCTCAATAATCTTGGTTTTTGAATACCTATATTTTATCAAACCATTTTAATTTTGTTTCTAAATTCATTATTTAAAAGCTATTTTGAATTTTATACTTGCATAATTTTTGTTCTAATCATACTTTGCATTTTTAAATGGCAAAATTTTCAGATTCTATCTTTTGGTTAAATATTCAAATCAAATAAATAATTTTTATTTATATTTTATATGAAATGTTTTCAATATATACTGCATTTCTGAACTACAGAGTACGCAATCTGCTCATTTAGAAACAATAATTCACAAAGCATAAGCAATGCAAATTTAACTCTATTTATAAATCGAGCGTCATAATTTGAAGATTGGATAAAAATTTTGTTGATTTTTCTTAGTTTAAGAGGTAGAAAATATATTTCTTAAGCTGTTTGCGAGATTATGAATAAATTATTTAATAATCCTCAAGGCTAGAAGGTTTAGAAGAAGAAAAAGCCTCTTTATATACAAAAAAAAAAAATCCTTAAAGCTTACCAAAAATAAAAAGATACAAATATTAAACTAGATTGTAAACCACTGATAGAGCTGGCAGCTAAACACAATGTTCATTTTTCACTATTTAGATGATGTATACAATGCTTTAATACTTTTTTAAATAATTAATATATTGTTTAAATGATGAATGTACATAAAGAAAAGTTATTGTACATCTTCTCAAATAATTACCGAAACGTTTATTAATTAAATCGCAAATCTTATTTCATCTTTCCAGTTAGCTATTTAGAAGTTGAAGATAAACACAGACATGTTCCAACTCATTTGTATTAAATGATACAGATTTATGAAGATGAATTGTCGAAGTGAATTATTTGATGTATGTGTATTCAGAAATGTATTTTTAACACTTCAT
>JAPMOQ010028746.1:745075-758680 GCA_026543055.1 Argiope trifasciata | reverse complement strand
GCTCAATTTTCCTGGTCACTATCACTGGAGCGTATATATACGCTGCATCATATTATATGCTATGCATATAATATGATATATATTATATTCATATTATATACTATACACCTATATGCATCCCACATTTCAAATATTACCACTTTGAACAAAATTACTTACAAACAATGTTCAAAAAGGATTTTTATTTCTACTTTTATACAATTTTACATCGAAATATGAAATAAATTTTTTTCCATGATATGGGCCTTTTTTCATATTTTCATATGATGCCAATGAGTTAAATATCAAATCAAACAATATAATATTGCGTAGCAAGCTGTCCCTACCTAGGTGCTGAATAAATAGAATCACACATTCCTGAAATAAGAAGGGCCATCTGATAAAACAATAATATCTTCAAGACAGTTAAGAAGTTAAATATAAAATTACATTACAAATAAGATTTCAAAATCATTACGTTAAAAAATGAAGTATAAAATGTACACTCAAAATTTTCGTTATTTCATAACTCGGAACATGTAAGATCACTATTGTTATTTAAAAGATACAAATTTTCATTAACTGAAGCTCAATTCTGAACAATCGAATACTTGAATAAATTTGAAGCAGTAATGTGGTTCATAATCTTTATCATTATGAATAATTTCTCTCATACTATTAATAATCAGGAAAAACCATGGTAAATCAAGCATAACGATGATAACATTGCTTTGATATTGAATACCTCAGCAAATTTTGCATTTTTTTCCATTCTTCATGATAATTTTCATATTTCAGCAAAAAAAAGTTTATTATTTTATCGTTATCTTTCTATTTGTTTGTAAAATAATCTGATCTAGAGCTGGCTTCCCCAAGGAAAGGTTTTCCTTTTCTTTTTATTTAATTTATCTTGAAAATCTTAGCACATTTAATACTCACCATTATACTCATCTTTCCAGCAAAAAGGTTTGTCTAACAAACTTTTAACTATCCTTTCTGCATGCATTTTTTCAAATAAATCCTCAGCTGTTCACGAACTAGAAACATTATAAATTTATCATTTAAGAACAAAAACTATCCTTCAATGGGCTCTAAAACGATTAAGATATAAAAAGATTAGAATTTATAATTGAATGATTATAAAACCGTAACTTCAGGCTTCATAAAGGGGTTACCATCTTAATTTTTTCTACAAAACCATTGTTTTTCAATGTGTGGTACTGGTACTGGCACTCTAAGGACTAAGTGAAATAGAATCAAGAGGTAAACAATAAAAATAATGTCAAACATTGATAGTTAGATGGAACAAAAGAGAAAAGATAAAGAGCTGTTGTATCAGCCGACATTTCTAATCTAAATTATATTCCACTATTAAAAAATCAAAATAATTAATATGGATGGATGGATAGTGGGATTTAGTGGCGCAAGAGCCATATTTGACCATACTGCGCCAGTCATATGGTTTGTATTTGTCTGGAGTTTGTGGCGCTAGCGCCATGGCTATTCATTTGTTTAAAACAGAGATTCCCAATCTTTTCTGAACTGGAGCCCCCTTTTCTAATGAATATTTCATTATCGCCCCCCCCACTCCAGATAAATAAGAGCGTACATAATGCATCTTGAAAACTAGAATTAAATTAAAATTACTAATAGATAGAAGCTTGTTGGAATTGAAACGCTACTGAACTTCTTTATTTAAAAAAAGTTTTAGCTTACCTGTCATAAGGACAGAAGGGCTTTTGATGATACAAATTAATTGATAATAAACTATTGCTTTCTAAAGGAGTAAATTGACAGTTTCAGAGACCCATCAAAACGAATACTTAATTATATTAAAAAATACTTTTATTAAAATTTAAAGACATCAAATTTCTAACTTTCTAACTTTTCGGAAATCTCGATATATGCACTAAAAATTCAAGAAACTACGATTATATAACAATCCTCCAAACAGTAGCTGCAGGCTTTACGAGAGGAAGATTTCTATTTATAATTATTGGGACTCAGTCAAAAGAAATAACTATTAAGTTATCCAACTACTTTAAAAACACAGGTTATGGACCACATATGCGAATTTTTATTATATTGTAGTGCAGACTTTCCTCTTCCCAAAACAATTTATATTTTCTAGGAAAAGGAAGGCATGATCTATCATCTAGGGGAATTTTAAGCAAAATATATTTTTCAGCTAAAATTTATTTTCAGTTTTCTCAAAACTATAATTTGCATAAAAATTCTCCACCGTTATCACGATATCTTAAAAACTTATAGAAAATAAACTAATAGTATTTACATAAAAAAAATTCAGCATGTGTTTTAAGTGATGAGCAATGAAATGAACCAAAATTTTTGTTGTTGGTGAAATACTTTTTTATTTATAGGTGATTTTACAAAATTTAAGTTGTGAACTTGGAAAATTCATATATATGAATTTTTTACCTATTACTTCTTTGCATCTCAAAAATGTTTCTTAGATTTTGGTTCATTTTATTCATCATTTAATTTTATAATTTTTGTACAAGAAAAATTGGATTGCTGCATTACAATTTGTAGAGTGATAACCATTTTGTTTAAATTTCATTAAAATTTATTACAAATTTTCCTATTTCTCAAAAAATACTTGAAAATATTAGTAATTTATATTATAATTGATAATATATTTAAAACCACAGTTTTAAATAGATTTAAAAAAATCCAAAATTCAAAAACTATTTTCCTTCTAACGTAGTCGGGTACCTTAATCTGTTATCTTCATAAGACAACCCACTGCATTCGATTCTTGAATTGTGTTTATATTCCAATTACTCTTCTAGAACATCCGATTGCAGGATTCTGCCTAAACTCTTTGAGAGTGCAGCTTCTTCCCAAGGTCATTTCTGGGAATTTTCAAGTTTGCCCTGAAATGAGCCTTGTACCAGTAATTAAAATAGCACCAGACAATTTACAAACATCTAATTTACATTAATATGAATGAATGTTTAACTAGAAAATATGTAGATAAAGTTATTGAAACAATTTACATTATTAAATTTATAATTAAACAATTTACATTATAAAATTCTGAGGATTTAAACTATAATTTACGGCTAGTTATATAACAGATTATAGTTCGATTATTCAACATATTCATAGGAAATTAAATGTAACAAATAAAAGTTAAATATATTTACATGCGATTTTAAATCTAATTCGTTGAAGAAAAGAAAAGTTGATATAAACTGACCGATCAATAAAATTGTGTTTTTGGTAAATTTGGGTAACGTGTTTATTGTAAACCTATTTGTAATAAATTAATTAAATTGTGTTCAATTTATTGAGTTCGTAAAGAGGAACTTGTTTAGAAATCATCAGGAAATTACTACTAGGAAAAGGAAAGGGGAAATCACCGCCACTTTTTAAAAATTGTTCAGGGAAAAGAGAAACTTCTTGAAGAAACATGTTTCAGGAGACCATTTGCTTTTCCCTACATAATGCTTTTCCCTACATATACTACCCTGTGTAATCAACAATTCTATGAAAATATGATTTTAAAGGGAAAAATCTGTATGTGTTATTTCTGTATGTGTTCTGTATGTTCTGTATGTGTTAATCTGTATGTGTTCAAATCTGGCGTTAGCACCTTGTTCTATAGAGTAACGTTTTATTTTTACTAATCCTGAACTCTCAGTTGTCAAATGGTTTTTCAGTAGGGTTTCCAACACTTTATTGCATGAATGATGGCATCCTATCCTATGTATACGATTCTACATAAATATAAGATTTTAAAGGGAAAAAATTGTGTTTTTTTATTTAATTCAGATCTTGCATTAGTTCTTTGTTCTATCGAGTAACGCTCCATTTTTACTAATCCTAAACTCTCAGCTGTCAAATGTTTTTTTCAATAGGGTTGCCAACACTTTATTGCATGAATGGTGGCATCATAACTTGTGTCTTCTATGGTTCAATAAAAAAATAAAATTTTAAAGGGAAAAAATTGTTTTTTGAAATTAATTCAAATCTTGTGTTAGCATGTTGTTCGATCGTGTAACACTAGATTAACCCTAAACTATCAGATGTCAAATAGTTTTTAATAGTATTGTCAAAACGTTACTGCAAGAATGGTGACAAATTCTAATATTGCATTAATTTTGGGGCACCCTTTATGTTTAAAAGGAGTATTTTTAGTAAATTTGTGTGACATTTTTATCGTGATCTATTTATAATAAATTAGTTGAATCATGCTCAATTCATTAAGTTCGCAAAAAGGATCCTGTTTTAGAATCACTGGGGAATTAGTACTACTAAAAGAAAAGATGAAAATACTACCCATTTTCTTTTAAAAATTCAGAGATAAGAGGAACTTCTTGTATGTACTTTAACAGAACGAAAGTCCAGTTTTTTGAATTTCCCCTTCTCAAAACTGTTTGTTCTCTTTAAACCCATACCTGCATGTTCAAAGGAAACCATGAGGTGGTAATAACGTCTGTGCATGTTGGAATTTATCTTTTTTTATTCCATACTATTTTAGAAAAGATTACTATTTTAATATTTAATTCGTAGAAATTCAAAAGGTACAAGCAACATAAACAAGTGATTGTCATTTTTGTAAATGTCTACCAGTTGAAAATTTCAAAAGCTTCTATTTATTTTTAACATTTTGTTTTAATTCCTACTGTCAATTTGTTATTTTCAAAATGTTTGTTCTATTTATACGGTACGTTTTCGAAAAAGTTCGAAAATTTGTTTCAAGAATTTCTGAGAACAGAAACAAGTGATTGTCATTTTTGTAAATGTTTACTGGTTGAGATTTTCAAAAGCTTCTATTTATTTTTAGCATTTTGTTTTAATTTCTACTGTCAATTTGATATTTACAACTGTTTGTTCTATTTATACGGTACGTTTTCGAAAAAGTTCGAAGATTTGTTTTAAGTATTTCTGAGAACAGAAACAAGTGATTGTCATTTTTGTAAATGTTTACTGGTTGAGATTTTCAAAAGCTTCTATTTATTTTTAGCATTTTGTTTTAATTCCAATTGTCAATTTGATATTTTCAAATATTTGTTCAATTTATATGGTAAGTTTTCAAAAAAGTTCGAAAATTTGTTTTAAGAATTTTTGAGAATTGTTGCCTGCAACTTGTCTTTCATCCATTTTAATTTTGTGAACATACTTCTAGGCAACAGTCTCAATGTGCTAATGCTATAATTATCTTGATATAGCCCAATTTAGAGATTTTAGATTTTTGTTCTAAAATTCAAAGTTTGTCAGTTTATGCCTTGAAGAAGAGCTGACTTTAACGGTTTTTAATACATCATAAACCAAATAGTCGTTTAAATTTCTTCATTCGTGTTTGCGATCAAACAAAGAATCTCGGTTAAAAATCGTTTAATAAACCACGAGTTTGCATGGAAGATTTGATATATGTTTAATTAAAAGCATAAAAGTTTAATTAGTGTGTGGGAGGAAAGCTAAAATTCAACGACAAAGAATTAAGCATCAATAACTAGTGTTTACATTTTTAAGTGCTTTACAGAACATTCAAAACTAACATCGAAGAAAAATGACAACCGAAATTATTCTTGATCACAAAATCACAAGCAACAAAGGTGTTACAGGAAAGTTACTAACAATGTTAATATAAATTCTAAAGAAATGTTCTTTTTTATATTTTGTTCTATATTTCTAGAAAAGATTTTCGTTTCTTTGTTGCTTCATGAGTTCGTATTGATCTAGCTCGAATAACACGTTGAGTCAACAGTTTTCAAATATTTCTTAATCGGAATGATGGAAAAATGAATACTTGTTGTTACGTAAGAAAATTAATTTTTTGGATGACATAATAGAGAAAGAAATATCTGTCAATTTCAGGATAAGAAAAAAATGTTTTGGGTTGAACAGGAAATAGTTCAGAACACCCAACAGATTAAAAATGTAAAAGAGTTTCTGTTTAAAATTGGAAAAATGAATGAAATTGAATATCTGAAAATGTTAAAAATATTCTATTGCTAGTAATTTTCCGAATATATATTTGAAGTGGAAAGGGGAATATTTTCCAAACATGGTAGATAATATTATTGTTTGAACTGAGCGGACGATGAATCGATAATCAGACTAAGATTATCGACTTGAACAAATTGAGGCGAATTTTGGTAATATTGTCTAATCTGATGGAACAAAATGGTTTCTTCTGATTTTGTTTCATTTTATTCTAATCGGATTTCAAAAAAAAAAAGCTATAGCTGACATTTCTAGTTTTAATAAATCTTTTGGAAGTGATACCGAGATACAAGTTCTCAATTTTGATGTGTAATTCATTGACTCTCTATAACTGATTTTTTACATCTTAAAAGTCCACACATTTTTCAGATCATGGCTGTTAATATTATTGTAGGAATTAGGCAGACGATAAATTCATAATCAGACTAAAATTATCGACTTGAAAGAATTGTGGTGAATTTCTGAAAAAATTTCTTATTTCCAGCGGATTTCGATTAAAAACAGAGACATTGCAGCTTTCATTTCTAGTTTCACTTTTTATTTTGGAAATGAAACCAACATATAAGTTCCCAGATTAGATGTGTAAGTTGCTAGCTCTCTATAATTGACTTTCCAGATCCTAAAATTTCAAAAAATTTCAAGATCCTATTATTGTTAGAATTGAGCAGATGATGAATCTATAGTTAGACTGGGTTTATCGACTTGAAATTGGAGTGAATTTCTGTAAAATTGTTTTGCGGGTGAACATTTTCAGTGAACTTCAAGTTTAAAAAAAGTCTACAGCTGACATTTCTAGTTTCAGCCTTTATTTTGGAAATGATACCAGGAATACCAGGGTGTAAGTTCTCAGATTCGATGAGTGATTCTTTAGCTCTCTATAACTGATTTTTCTGATCCTCTTGGCTAAATTGTTCTTAGAACTGAGCAGACGATGAATCGATTGTCAGACTGGGATTATCGACTTGAAATTGTGGTGCATTTCTGTAAAATTATTGTTTTGTGGATGAACATTTTCAGCAGATTTCAAGTAAAAAAAGCCAGTTGCAGCTGACATCTCTAGTTTCAGACTTTATTTTGGAAATGATACCAGGAATTCCAGGATGTAAGATCTCAGATTCGATGTGTAATTCTTTAGCTCTCTCTAACTGATTTTTCCGATCCTCTTTGCTAAATTATTCTTGGAACTAAGGCAGACGATGAATAGATAATCATATTGAGATTATCGACTGGAGAAAATCGGGATGAATTTCTTTAAAATGGCTGTTTCGTAGGTGAACTTCATTTTGATTGAATTTCCAGGGGGAAAAAGTCAGTTACAGCTGACATTTCTTATTTCAGCATTTGTTTTGGAAATGATACCAAGATACAAGTTCTCAAATTCGATGTCAAATTCGTTAGCTTTCTATAGTAATTTTTCCGGATTTTAAAATAATATTAAAGATTCTATAATCCATATTTTGACTGCCTGAAATAAATTAGCAGTTGTCACCCACTGAAACAATACGTAAATCAATATTTCAGTCAAAATGTCATAAGTATCAATGTCGAAATGTAAAGTATCAATGTCGAAAAATTTTTAAGAGAAATTTTATTGGTTAAAATTGCTGAGATGGATTTGGTTTTCCGAAATCAGCTTCATAATTTGCTACCGAGTATGTTACCGAGGGCTGGAAAAGTTAAACCATCGAGGTTTCGAGTCTAAATAAGAAGCTACTAATTTGAGAGGAAAAATTTGAATAGTATAGTGATCGATTTTCAGAAAAAAAATAGTAAAAATTAAATGTAAAGTCAGCATTTTGTCTGAAATTTGAAAGCATTTTCCGATGCCAGTAACGGTCGCGAGAACTAATTTTTATCGTTTTTTGAGAACCGGGTAATCGCAAATTGGGTTTTTTTTTCAGTTTTACTAGTAATCACTTTTTTTCAGAAGCGACTACTACAATTTCATTCGAAATGAATAGAAAAATACTTTTAGAATAGGATTTCTTTTTAGTTTACAAATTCTGATGCATCGAATAGAATAGAATAGAAATTTTTCGATGACAATTTTATATTTTTGTCTGTTTTTTCCAGTAGAGTTACATTTTACATCAAATATTAGAGATAACAATCCGAAAATTTCATCAATTACTCTTTTCTATGCAACGCTTACTTATACAGAATTCCAAAAGTTTCTCTTTAAGGTATCCGATGAAGCAAAACATATTTTTCAGCAAAAATTTGTCTTCAACTTTCCAAAACTTTAATTTTCATAAAAATTCTCCACCGTTGACATGGTATTTCAAAAACTAATACAGGTATTTACATAAAAATTTCAGCGTGTGTTTTAAATAATATGGGCAATGAAATAAACCATAATTTTTATTGTTGGTGAAGTACTTTTTCATTTATAAATGATATTAGAAAAATTAAGCTGGAAAAAATGCATATATATGTATATTTTTATGCATAACTTCTTTGCGACTCAAAATATTAGGTTGTTCGGAAAGTAATTTCGTTTTTTCCTGACAAAGGATTTAATTGCATTTTTCGCACCCAATTTCATACTTAAACCGCAAAATCATTTTATTTTTTAAGAGCTGATATAGCAAGGCTTGAGTGTGAAAAAGTGCAGCTGATTCTTCGCAGTAGTTTTTGGATGGTGCCCTTTTAAATATGGAGAGCAATAAACAGCATTTTCGTCATTTTTTTCTTTTTTGCTATAAAAGGTAAAAATGCTGTTCAAGCCAGAAATAAATTAGCCAATATGTGTGGAGAAGATGTGTTAACAGTACATCAGTACCAGAACTGATTTGCAAAATTTTTCCTTCAAATGAGGAGACCAAAAACCACCTCGATCAGTTTTTTTTTACAGCAAAGACCAAAACTTTTATGAGCGTGTAATCATGTTACTACCAAAAATATGGCAAAAGGTATTAGACCAGAATGGCAATTTTATAATTTAATAAATAATTTATTCATTAAACGAAAATTTCTTTTCATTTTGACAAAAAAATACGAAATGACTTTCCGAACAACCCAATATTTCTTAGATTTTGGTTCATTTTATTCATCATTATATCCTATAACTTGTTTATAAAGAAAAAAAGGATTGCTGCATTACAATTTTGTGTAGAGTGTTAACCATTTTAGTTAAATTTCATTAAAATATACCACAATTTTTTCTGATTTTCAAAAAGAATTTATTATATTTCCAAATAATTTTTTGTATTTATGGTATTTTATATTATGATTGCTAATGCATCTAGAAACAATAGTTTTAAATAATTTTTTTTAAATCCAATTTTTCAAAACTTTTTTTTCGAACGTATTCGGATACTTTAATCTTTATATTAGCATAGTTGAATGTATGTGGGTGTGTTTACGTTTTACACTCCATTTGACCTTGGGCTATTTAACGTGACATAAATATACTTTGGAATCCGGGAATAGATAATTGGAGCATTTCATTGGAAATTTTAACTATACACTGATGCGAAAAAAAAATCCCAACACTAGGAAGGAGCTGTGCTAGATAAACGAAATTTGGTAGGCATGTTTATACATCTGAAAGATGACGTCGATTCAAATTTCGAGCTACGCGCGTAAGTGTGGCGCTAGTAGCGACACTATGAACATGCAAATGAGGTTTGCTTTAAATAAGAGCTGTAAAGTTCGTGATCGTTATTTACAGTTGAGATTTGACGTAGAGGGTTAATGTTAGTCAAGGATGCCTCTGAGAAGACGAAGAAGCCATTAGCTCACTGAGTTTGAACGAGGTCGTGTTGTAGGGCTACGAGAAGGTGGGTTTTCTTTCCACGATATTGCTGAAAGAATTGGCAGGAATGTATCCACTGTGCATGAGTATTGACGGCAATGGTCAAGGGAAGGTACTGCCTCAAGAAGACTAGGTTCCGGGCGGTCACGTGGTACTACTGAGAGGGATGACCGTCGTATTCGACGTATGGCTGTGGCTAATCGTACTGCGTCTGCAGCTGAAATTCGAGCTGCAGTTGGCACCTCAGTGACACAACGAACTCTTACGAATCGGTTACTTCAAGGACAGCTCCGAGCCAGACGCCCAGTACAGTGCATTCCACTGACTCCAATTCACTGCCGTTTGCGACGTGAGTGGTGTCAAGCTAGAGCTCATTGGAGGACAGAGTGGGGATCTGTTGTGTTTTCTGATGAAAGCCGGTTCTGCCTTGGTCGCATTGATATCCGTTTGTTGGTTAGAAGGAGGCCAGGCGAACGCCTGCTAGTGACCTGTCTGCGGCCTAGACACACAGGACCTACTCCTGGAGTGATGGTTTGGGGAGCAATTTCGTATGACAGCAGGAGCACTCTCGTGGTTATCCCACACACCCTGACTGCAAATTTGTACGTCAGTCTAGTGATACAACCTGTTGTGCTGCCATTCATGAACAGCATTCAAGGGGGTGTTTTCCAACAAGATAACGCTCGCCCTCATACCGCTGTTGTAACCCAACATGCTCTACAGAGTGTCGACATGTTGTCTTGGCCTGCTAGATCACCAGATCTTTCTCCAATCGAACACGTATGGGACATCATTGAACGACAACTCCAGCGTCATCCACAACCAGCATTAACCGTCCCTGCATTGACCGCCCAAGTGCAACAGGCATGGAACTCCATCCTACAAACTGATATCCGACACCTGTAAGACACAATGCACGCACGTTTGCATGCTTGCATTCAAAATTCTGGCTGTTACACCGATTACTAATGTACCAACATTTCACATTTGAAATGGCTCTTCTCGCCAATGACTCTACCTGTGATCTTGAAACTTTAATCAATTAAATATGTTACCTAGACAAATGTATTCCTAAAATTTCATTACTGTACAATATTTTTTTCTTAGTGTTGGGATTTTTTTCCCATCCGTGTATTATTATTATATTTAGTTATTTGGTGGTAAAATCATGGGTAATAGATGCCGTAAATGGACCCGAAAATATTTTTTTATAAATTAGATGACTGTGTTATGCCTATAACCTTTGTCTAAGTGCAAGTAATATGTTGTCGAAGTTTCTATTGGAAGTTATTATATTTAGTTATTTGGTGGTAAATCCATGGTTAATAGATGCCGTAAATGGACCCGAAAATATTTTTTATAAATTAGATGACTGTAGATGATATAACCTATAGCCTTTACGTAAGTGCAAGCAATATGTTGTCGAAGTTATCGGAATCCACTGAGCAGTACAGCAGAGCATAAGAGACCTACAGACAAACATTCTTTTTCATTATATTGATAATAATAGTTTTCTTTTGAATGAAAATAGTTAGAAAATGATTTTATTTAAACTCCGTAATTAAGAGCGTCAATGCCAAAGCAATGACTGCATGTAATTTTTAACATTGCGTTTAAAGCAACTATTTTTATAAATTACTGTCTGAAACCAGCTTTGTTAGGGAAGATCCATTTTGAATGGGTGAAATTGGACGGAAGTCTTGAACGGTATTCTTGTACTTGGCGTCAATTGTAGCGATAAGAAAAACTTGTTGCTCGTTCTTCTTCTCGCTTTAGTCGCTGTTGCACGATCTTTATATTCGCTTAGCTTACTTTTATATTTTATTAATCTTTTCTTTGGTTAATATTTAAGTGCATAGAATTATTTTTTGTCTCTTAATAGCATATAAATTTAAATCAAATGAAATAATTACGATTATTTATATTATTGCTTTTATGTTAAATTAGAAGCGTTTGCAGCGGATAATTTATATTAATAACATATAAATTTAAATGAAATGAAATAATTACGATTAATTTTTTATCTTGCCTGATTTTACTTCTTAATTTTTTCTTCTTGCGCAGTCGTTAGACATGCAAATAATTATTCAGTTTTTCTATTTGATTTGCTTTTTTCTCTGTAAATTTATAACAGAAATATCAGATATTTTCAATACTCCGAGTACGCAAATAAATTTTTATCTTTGTGTTTTTTTTTGAATTTGTTTTCAACAACTAAATGCTATAATACATAATATCACCAGTTTGGCTCTAAACGTGCCAGCTTGAGAAACTTGAATGAATTTCTACCTCCACGAAATGAACTCTTAGTACAGTAACCTGTTTCTATGACGCCCGCTGTAAACATAGACGATCGTCTAGCAGAGCTCTTGTGATGGACAGACAGTAGTATTTACAGAAATATTAAAAAGAATTCTGTATGTTCGATAAGAATGAAAAAGCAACATAAATAAACACTAACTGGTAAACAAAACGAAATCGAAAATGTAAATTAGTTGTGAATATTGATTTATTGTATCGCAATTTATTGTGAACATGAACATAATTTCGATAGATCCATATTTTTCAAAAAATAGACAAACAAACAGAAAAACATTCATTCTTATTTATATGGATATTTATAAAAGGCAGCTTAGGCCTGGCGAAACTGGAAGGTTTTTCAGGTTCGTGACCTGATTCGACCGTCGTGTAAGCCTGCCTGGTTCAAGCTAAATCCGTCAGGATTAAACGTCCTCCCTCTGATGTGGTGTGGAAGTTTGGAGAGAGGGGGTGAGGACAGATCTGGTGTCGTTCCCGTCTTCTGACCCCGGTCTAAAATTACTAAGTCAGTCCCAAAATAGTCATAGTATTGTACGAAAACGGGGAGCTAGAATAACTAAGCTATATTTTTATCAAAATTCGTTTAAAGTATCCGACTACTTTCAAAACACTGGTATTCGACCACATTGACGATTCTTTTTTAAAAAAGTGTTATTTCTTGTAATGCGGGCTTTTCTCTTCCAAAAAAGTTTGTTTTTTTCTTAGAAAAGGAAGGTCTAACCCCTTACTCAGAGGAATTTTCAGAAATTTTTCTTTTTCAGCTAAAATTTGTCTTTAACTTCAATTTTAATTTTCATAAAAATTATCCACCATTAACGTGATATCCCAAAAACTAATAGAGGTATTTACATAAAAATTTCGGCTTGTATTTTAAATAATATAGACAATGAAATGAACCAAAAGTTTTATTGTTGGTGAAATACTTTTCATTTATAGAAAATTTAAGTTGCGAATTTATGGAAAAAATGCGTATATATGTATATTTTTACCCGTAACTTCTTTGCATCTCAAAATGTTTCTTAGATTTTGGTCATTTCATTCATCATTATATTCTATAAATTGCGTACAAAGAAAAATAGGATTGCTTCGTTACAATTTTGTGTAGAATGTTAACCGTTTTGGTAAAATTTCACTAAAATTTATCACACATTTTCCTATTTCTCAAAATATATTCTCAAATAATATTTTTGTATATTTATAGTATTTATAATTGACAATACATCTAAAAACCAAAAATAGTTTAAAAGAAAAACAAAATTTTCAAATTTTTTTCTTCAAAAGTAGTCGGATACCTTAAAATAATTTTATTGAAGAATCCTTTAAAATTAGTTAATACAAATGATTTAATTTAAATTTTTAGCAACCCTTAATCCTGGTGAACAAGTTGATAGCAAAATGTGGCTAGTATTTTTAATATACTATAAATGAAATGAAACGACTCTTTATTATACTATACGAAATAAAACGACTCTTTATTATACTATACGAAATGAAACGACTCTTTAATATAGTATACGAAATGAAACGACTCTTTATTATACTATACGAAATGAAACGAATCTTTATTATTCTAT
>JAPMOQ010028746.1:688240-744219 GCA_026543055.1 Argiope trifasciata | reverse complement strand
ATTGGAGAAAACTGTGAGTTCTAAAGGTCACCACCGACAACGGTACAATATTTCCCTAAGGAAGCACGTCCCATCATCGATGGGAGGAGCCAAACTTCCCCTTTTTCATGTACCTCTAGGGTGGCTAGAGCCAACCACCATGCTGGAAGCTTCTCATCGTCATTTCATTGGGGCCCCTATGGGTTGGGATATATACTTATCAAATTTTGAACGAAATCCGGTGAATATATCGTCCGTCTATCTGTAAATTTATCTGCATCTAAAAATGATTACTTAAAAGCGAAATGATACAGATAAATGAAATTAGCGATTTGATCTTGTATTGAAATTGTTTTTTTTAAGTTCGTTTATATCGGTTGAAAAAATCCCATTTAAAATACATACCTTGAACTATAAAGTACAAAGTTCTCATGTACGGACTGTGAAAATACAAATCTGAGCCGTCTTGCGTTCATGGCCTTGCTAACATTTCCGAATTTTCGCTCTGATGGAAAGTGGATAGCACTTTTATTTAAAAGTTTGCGAGAAAGTTTCGGAAAGACCACTCTCGTTGTTTTAACACTTTCCGAAAAGCAATTCGATGGATAAATATTTACCGAATTAGAGGATTTGTTTATTGTTCCGAAAAATTAATACATATGAATTTTTTTAAGTTGAATTTTCCCGGAAAATTAATCTTTATACTTTTACCACTCTTAAGACTTTTTACCAGTTAAAATTTAAGAAAATAATTAAATAAAACGACAAAATGGTGCACTGCCTTGAATAATGGAGGAGACATCAGATTGCTAAGGGTTAAAATGTTTTCAAAATACTTTATTATTATTTTAATTTTTCATATCTGAGACTATACATGTTTATTTATATTTCAAGTGCTTTTTGACTGAAATACTATCTGCTATTTGAAAAATTAGATAAATCCCTAATGTAAATACAATAATTACAGAGAACATCTGTTATCCATAGTGTAGTTTCCAAACACGAAGAGTGACGAAACAATCGAGGAATAATCAATTGCTTTGATTACTCAATGCTTTTGATCCATCAATACATAACAAAAATATTTGATAATTACTCTCGATTGAAAACAAATGAACTAGTTTTTATTGCAAATGATTACGCGCGCGTGCGTAACAACGGAATATCATCTGCTATTTGAAAAATTAGAAGTAGATAAATCCCACATGTAAATACAATAATTAGATACCATCTATTATCCTTAGTGTAGTTTCCAAACACGAAGAGTGACGAAACAATCGAAGAATAATCAATTGCTTTGATTATTCAATGCTTTTTGATCCATCAATACATAACAAAAATATTTAATAATTACTCTCGATTGAAAACAAATGAACTAGTTTTTATTGCAAATGATTACGCGCGCGTGCGTAACAATGGAATATCATCTGCTATTTGAAAAATTAGAAGTAGATAAATCCCACATGTAAATACAATAATTAGATACCATCTATTATCCTTAGTGTAGTTTGAAACAATCGAGGAATAATCAATTGGTTTGATTATTCAATGCTTTTTGATCCATTAATACATAACAAAAATATTTGATGATAATTACTCTCGATTAAAAACAAGTGAACAAGTTTTTTGTTGCAAATGATTACTCGCCTGTGCGTAACAAGGGAATGATCTGAAGCCTAGTACCTATGTCAAGTGAAGACAGTTCACGGCGGATAATAATCTCTGTTAGATTACAGAGGTTCACGTATATGCTTTAGCTCTGATTTAATTACTCTGCGCTGTTAAGAGTTAGACTGACATATAGGGCACGCTGTAACAGACGACCCATGGTTACCTAATACCTGCATCAAAGGGGGTTCTGAGTAATGACAAGTCATGATGATCTGCCCTCTGTAGGAGATTCGGCCACTTCAGCATGGGCTCATTGATAGGTTTTGATTGAATGAATGCGCAATGATCAATTATTGCACATATTGATGACAAAGTAATAAAGTATTTATTATAAAGTACCTGAAGGTTATACGGTCATTCCCTAGTTTCAAAGTAAAATTGTGTTGCTTGTGGAAATGTGGAGAAAAGAATGAAATAAAGCAATTCTGCATGACCTATATTCTGTATTTTTTTAAGGAATCTTTTTTATTTTACTTTTGATTCTTTGAAAAAAAATTTTGATTTCATTTTTAGTTATTTTAAGACAATTGTTGATTTCATTTTTGGTTATTTTAAGACAATTTTTGATTTCATTTTGAGTTATTTTAAGACAATTTTCGATTTTACCTTCAGTTAATTTAAGAGAATTCTCGATTTTATTCTTGATTCTTTGAAAAGAAATTTTGATTTCATTTTTAGTTGTTTTAAGAGAATTTTCGATTTCATTTTTAGTTGTTTTAAGAGAATTTTCGATTTCAATTTCAGTTATTTTAAGAGGATTTTTTTATTTTACGTTTGATTCTTTTAAAATAAATTTTTTTTTTTATTTTCTGATTCTTTTAAAATAAATTTTTATTTTATTTTCTGATTCTTTTAAAATAAATTTGTATTTTATTTCCTGATTCTTTTGAAAAAAATTTTGACTTCTCTTTGATTCTCTTAAAAAAATTTTTGATTTTGTAAAAAGAAGTTTTAATTTCACTTTTGGTTATTTTAAGAAAATTTGAGATTTCACTTGTGATCATTTAAAACAGATTGGATTAATTTTTTTCTTGAAATTAATTTGTGATATATCCACTATCAACTGGTCGAGTTTCTGCATTTTAAATTACTTCATTTCAGATATTTTGGTCCTTTAAAAAATATTTTATTTCAGTTTTGATTCTTTAAAAAATTGTCATTTCAATTTTGATATTTTTTAAAGAATTTGACTTCACTTTTTCTCCTTTGAAAGGAAATTATGATATCCTTTTTTACCTGCATATCCGTAGTGGATTGTTCGAGTTTCTTCATTTTAGATTGATTTCACTTTTGATTCTTTAAATATAATTTTTGATTTGACTTTTGATTATTTTAAAAATATTTCTAATTTCATTTTTTTTTCACTTTTCCATTGAATCCGCTAGGAATAGCTTCAATTTCTACATTTTAAGTTTCCTTTTTGATTCCTATAAAAAGATTTTTGATCTCCTTTTTGACTTTACTAGCATATTCGCTATGAATTAGCCTAAATTTTATTATTTTCGATATTACTTTGCGATTTTCACTTCTATATTTAAATTTTTGCAGAACTTCCTTTTTAAAAAAGCAATATAACAAGTGTTGATAATTCTGCTATTTATCTATTTTAATAAAACAAAATCCATTTGTACTATTTAATTTCAGTCAAGTAGAAAATTCTATCAATAAAATACACGACTACGATCTTTTTATGAAAAGATAATTGATTCTTTTCGTTTTAAAATGATTTTGAAATAAAAATCTAAAAGTTTCCGCAATGTTATCAAAAATTCACGTAGTAATATAGTTAAAAAGGATTGTTAAACATATACGAGATCGGCAAAATAAAGATCTACGCAAAAGAAAAGACAAAGGAGCCTTGAATTCTGGAAGAGAAACAGCACGCATGTATTGCAAATGTTAACGACGTTATTTCTCTTCAGCCTGATTTATGAAACTTCTTGTGATTCAAATAAAAATCATAAATGTTTTAATAAGACTCGTCACGTGTCATTAAAGAGAATACAAAATCCCATCATGTTCAATAGTACATTACAAATTTACTTTCTTGTATGCGTAGTGCGGAGAAAGTTTGGTAATAGTCAAAAATTAAAACCTGAGATTTTGATAAATATCTTCGTTTTGGACTTCCCTGTGATCGAAAAACGCATTTTTGGTAACTGCCCGTCCGTCTGGCTGTAGGAAATGTAGCTCAGAAACGCTTTGAAGTGAAATTTTTTATATTATCTACTTGCCAAATTTGTTAATGTATATCGAATTTTGAGCCAAATCTGTTCCCCGTCAGTCTGTCCGCCCGATTGTTCGAATATAAACTAATGCATTAATTGCAAAATGAAGAGATGTTTCTAGTTAGAATAAATTAGACTCATTATATTAACTTCTATGGCAGCCTGTCTGTCAGTCCTACTGTTTGAATATAAATTAATGCATTAACTGTAAAACGAAGAGAGGTAGATAGATAAAATTCGACGCACAAGTATAACTCTCATGGTGGTCTGTCCGTCCTATTGTTTGAATATAAATTAATGTATTTAACTGCAAAACGAACAGAGGTAGGTAGATAAAATTACTCATAAGTTTCACTCCTATGGCAGTCTGTCTGTCGGTCCTAATGTTCGAATATAAATTAATGTATAAACTGCAAAACGAAGAGAGGTAGATAGATAAAATTAGACTCACAAGTTTAGCTCCTATGGCAGTCTGTCTGTAGGTCCTACTGTGCGAATATAAATTAATGCATTAACTGCAAAACGAGGAGAGGTAGATAAATAAAATTCAACACTCAAGTATAACTCCCATGGTGGTCTGTCCGTCCTATTGTTTGAATATAAATTAATACATTTACTGCAAAACGAAGAGTGGTAGATAAAATTAGACTCACAAGTTTAGCTTCTATAGTGTAGACATCTATCAAATTTTGAACTGAATCTAACAAGAGGTTGTCGTTTGTCAGTCTGTACTTTAGTATGTATGGCTATGTAATAACTCAAAAAAGGCAATAAATTAAGTAAATCAAATTTAGAACGAAATATTGTATCTATTAGTGTATTTTTGAGTCATATTTTTGTTTTAACTGGTTGAAAGAAACGCGTCTGAAACACAGTTTTTATTTTAAGATACCAATAACAGCATGCAGGGAGTAATCGCTTAAAAACTCGCCAAAGATGGCAAGATAGATTCAGTAGAGATGCTAAATTCACGCCAAAGGTTAATATTTCATATCTGTTCTACGCCAGTACCATGTAAGATGTATTTTGGAATATCCTAAATTAGAGGGTGTACAAGAAAGTTTTGAGGAGACTGCTCCAACTGATTTCGATTAAATAACTGAAAACAAGCGGGAGTGGTTTCTCTGGTACTTTCTCGGTTATTCTCTAATAAAAGTTTTATACCCCTTCCGTCGGATAAAAATAATGACTTTTGGTAAGGTCACAAATTACTTGTTGTTTCTTATGTTGCCATTGGACAAGTCTGCTGTGACGTTGACAGCGATTTCAGCCAATAGGGTGCGTTGCTTGATTATTTGTCAGTGGCGCCATCTAGGGCCAAGAGTATGTCTTTGGCACTTTCCGTCACAACCATTTTTACGGGGCGGACTTTCATTCATGCATTTTCATACACTCAACCCTAGATTATAATTTAGATCTGAATCGGAGAATTATCACCTCCGAACCAGTACTCTCTGTGGTATTACTCTCGACATGGAGGACTTTATGACTACGATAGATTTATACGTGCGTCAGTCACCACCAAATATGGGGAATTTTCGGCTGGCGGATTATGCCCTAATAACCAGGCTATCGCAACCCATAACAAATTATTTTCATAGCGTTAGTCAACGATGGTTAAGAGATATAAATTTTTCACGTGAATCTAACATTTTTACTTAAATCATGCAAGAATATATATTTTCGCCAGCTTTTTGTCGCCAGATTGATACCAAAATATGACATTAAATTATAGTTATAGTTACTAGATAACATGCTATTACGAATTTGTGATACTGCTTTCCATCATAGTTGGTTCTATCACCTGAAAGAATGATTTACAGTACTCTGTATCGAATGCTCTTAGCCAATGATCCCAGAGCTTGGCGACTTTGGCGACAACATGGATAATTTTCGAAACTTCAAGAATTCGGCCGATCCGTTAAAATAGTGTTATGAATCTGTGATGATGCTTCTAAGTATAATTGGTTTTATCACCGAAAAGAATGATTATAGTATTTTGTATTGGATGCTGCCGGATGATGCATTAGTAATCCTGGAGCTTGGCGATCCTTTGGCGACGAATTTGGCCATAAAATAGATAATACTCGAAACTTCAAGAATTTTGTCGATCCGCCAGTTAAGGGCCGATATACGCCTGTTTGGTTTAGAAGATTCTAACTCCACCTACTTGTATCTATAAAAGGACGGCAATCTCAAGCTTCCAGCATTAGTAATCGGAATCGACGATAAATAACGAGTCTTCCAGAGGATGGCGAAGCAGCGGTGGATTCAAGCTAGTGCTAAACTGAGCTGTGTGCCTTGTTGTCTATTGAGGAAGCAGCGTCGAGTACTGTAGCCAGTCTTGTGGTAGTTATACAGCTTAGCGAGGGACAATGGAAAGTGTTTCAGCTGTCTGGAGAGACTGTAGAGCAAGGCTCTGAGGATTCCTTCTCCTGCTTAATTTTGTCTGACTGATTTGTGTGCTGTGGACGTTGTTATTACCGGATTTCTACTTGTGGGTTACTGTCTGCTGTGTGCGTAATATTTGTCCTGTGTGTGTTGTCCTGTCTTCGTATAAATAAGCGTCATTGTTGTCTTTTCTACTGACACCTACTGATTGTTTATATAAGAGATCATAAACACCCACTATACACATAAACGAAAACCCAACTGATTGGGAATTCGTAACAATACTAAATTCCATTGATTTAAGTCATTATTTTAAATTTGCATGCAAAAGTTCACTGACAGATTATCAACAGTTTGATAAATTTGCTACAAATTCTAATAAATATCCATATTTATGATGCTAAATAAATTTGTGTACCCAATTTATTTACCTAGCGTTAAGCATTTTGTAATTATCGAGTTCATATTTATACCTTAATAGCCAAACAATTGAACTTTTGCGAATGGATTTCGCTCAAAATTAGACAGAAATTTACAAATGTAGCAGTTGTTTCACACAACAAATTTCAGCCATCTAGCTCAAAGAATTTTTGAGTCATCAAGTACACAGACAGACACATTTAAGCCAATAGTGAGTGTCTTTTGTTTTAGTAGCACTAAATACAACCAAGAGTACTATTTTGCCACTCACGCATCACTCATTCGCTTGCACAACCCCTTTTTTACAGGAGGGCACATTCACACATCTCACAGATAGAATAGAGAAGAAGAACCATGCACGAATCGAAACTCGAATCCAAAATGTCCAGATCACGTGGAAGACGCGCAACCCCTATGCCAGGACGCCGGTAAGCATGAAGCGTAAATTTCCTTATTCACAGGAAAAGAACTACTCTTAAATCTATATCGATTTTATTTTATTTCTTACTTTTATTTCTTAAAGCACTTCAAGCATTTCAAAGATATTTGAATCGAATTACAATATCACTTTGACAAAATCTTTGAAATGTACATTTCTTCCTCTAGGTCCTTAAAATATTTATCTCACTGAACAATACAATTTAAGACCTTGTTTTAGTCGAATATAAATATATATTTTGGTGATGAAGGGATAAAAATATAATTTCAGGTTTTTGTGCATTTTTTGCTTATTTCAAAGTTCCCTATTTGCTTACAAATATTTATCATTTTATATATATAAACAGAGTTTAGCTGCGAAATAATCTTTGAAATACCCTGTGTATGCAATCTTTTTTTGTTGCCGAAATGTTATTACTCCAGTCAAAACTCTCTTCGCATAAAAATGATGTATATAATGTATTTTTTAGGTTGTACAAAAATAATGATTTGAATCTATATGATCGAAATCGAATCGGTAATTATGAAATACAAATTTTTCTTTTGTATTTATCAATAATTTTGTTCCAAATCTATTTCTTTTCTTTCTTCTGAGTTGATGACTGAAATCGAATCGAAAATTATGAAATACAATTTTTTTTGTATTTATCAATAACTTTGTTCCATATCTATTTCTTTTCTTTTTTTTGAGTTGATTCTATATGATTGAATTCGAATCGAAAATTATGAAATACAAAAAAATTTTTTGTATTTATAAATAACTTTCTTCCATATCTATTTCTTTTCTTTTTTCTGAATTGATGACTGAAATCGAATCGAAAATTATAAAATACATTTTTTTGTATTTATCAATAACTTTGATCCATATCTATTTCTTTTCTTCAAACAATGAAAAGCAAGTGAAACCATATACATTTCCTGGCATTGCCCTATACTTTTTTACTTCTAAGTATTATCTAGATGTAGCATTCGTTTTAAATTAGTACACTAAGGTACCAACAGAATAAATATTAAAAAAAAATCACTGGTGTTGACGCCTACATAAATATAGACCAACTAACGAAGAAAGAAAAAAAAACTTCCCACCAAATCAGTCTCCTTCTCCTTTGTCGTTGTTTTATCTTTGAAGTTTGATACCTATAAACCCACTTCGTGCAGTAAGAAGGAAGAAATAACAGTCTCAAAAGACGATGGTTTTTTTTTTTATCGCAAAGAACTCTATCCTCTTGTTTTATCCCATCGCCCACTGTCTTGGGCTGCCCGTCTCTGGTATCAGCAGTCCCGTGTGTGGTCCCGAAAGAGATTTCCCTCAAATTCCTTTTTCATAATTGGAAAAGTCTCGATTCCTCTTCTTTCCCTCCCGACCCCCAGTGAAGTTTACTGGACCGCCCCCTTCTTTTGATCCTGCCGAAGTCCTGGATGCTGTCATGGACTAGTGACTTCGGCAGCCAAGCCGGTGGTTGAGAGCGGGACTTTCCAAGTGACTGGCTAGGATGGATGGATGGATATATGGTTTAATTGAAGCGATGGCGATGGGGAAGATAGAAAGTGCGAGAGACTTTCTATTATTTTCCCCGGAAATAAGAAATCAAACTGGGCGATGAGAAAGAAGATCTTTGATCCCACCAATAATCTTCCAATCCATTGTTTTGAGAACAAAAAGAAGATTTTTTATTGATAAAAATAAAACTGGAAAACAAACATGTTTATTGTCCTGACGGTGAGTACCTAGTGCATGTAAAATTAGACGCAAAGTGATCAGTCCTTTAATATTTTGCAGATATATGATACATGCGACTTTGATATTATAAAAACTGCATGGTTATACAGTTTGCTCTGCTTGTAGATTTTGAAAGAGATCAAACTGGGCGATGAGAAATAACATCTGTGATCCGATCAATAATCTTCCAATCCGTTGTTACGAGAACAAAAAGAAGACTTTTTATTAATAAAAATAAAATTGGAAAACAGACATTTTTATTGTCCCGATGGAGAGTACCTAGCATATGTAAAGTTTTTAGCAAAGTGAACAGTATTTGAATACCTGGCAGATATATGACACATGCGACTTGGATATGATAAAAACTGCATGATTCTAATTTTCTCTGCTTGGTGGATCATGAAAGAGATCAAACTGGGCAATGAGAAATAAGATCTTGGATCCAACAATTCCGTTGTTTTGAGAACAAAAAGAAAATTTTTTAAAAATAAAATTGAAACTAGAAAAATAAACATATTAATTGTCATGACGGAGTGTACCTAGCATATGTAAAATTATACGCAAAATCATCAGTTTTCGGATATCTTGCAGATAAATGAAAGGATACAATTTGCGTCTTGGATATTATGATCAAACTCATAATACCATGCAGTTTCATAAGAAAAAATTCAGAAAGGACTGAATAAAACAGGGATAAAAATTAAGTTTGATCTGATAATGATTTCATTCCTTCTGGTCGTTGACAGGCAGATGCCCCAGTAAAGGCAGCGCAATGATCAGACTTGACAATGAAAAAGAAGATCTTTGTTCCGACCAATAATCCAATCTGTTGTTTTGAGAAAAAAAAAGACTTTTTATTAAAAAAAATAAAACTAGAAAACAAAAATGTTTATTATCCTGACGAAGAGTATTTAGCATATGTAAAATTATACGCAAAGTGATTAGTTTTCGAATATCTTGTAGATATATGAAACATGCGACTTGGAGATTATGAAAGAAATCAAACTGGGCGATGAGAAAGAAGATCCTTGATCCAACCAATAATCTTCCAATCCGCTGTTTTCTGAACTAAAAGAAGACTTTTTATTAATAAAACCAAAACTAGAAAACAAACTTGTTTATTGTCCTGACGGAGAGTATCTAGCATATGTAAAATTATTCGCAAAATGATCAGTTTTTGAATATCTTGCAGATATATGAAACATGCTACTTGGATATTATAAAAACTGCATGATTATGCAGTTTTCTCTGATCTCTTTCTTAATCTCCAAGCAAACTGGGCGATGAGAAAGAAGATCTTTGATCCGACCAATAATATCCCAATCCGTTGTTTCGAGAACAAAAAGAAGACTTTTTGTTAATAAAAATAATACTAGAAAACAAACATCTTTATTGTCCTGACGGAGAGTACCTAGCGTATATATGCGCCAAGTGATCAGTTTTTAAATATCTTGCAGATATATGAAACGATAAAATATGCGTCTTGGAGAATATGAAAACTGCATGGCAATATTTCAGCGTAAGAAAAATTCAGATAGGACAGAATAAAACAGGGGTAAAAATTAAGTTTCATCTGATAATGATTGCATTACTTCAGGTTGACATGCAGATGCCTCAGTAAAATGATCAAACTGGTTGATGAGAAAGAAGATCTTTGATCCAACCAATAATCTCCCAATCCGTTGGTCAAGTGAGCTTGAACATGCACATTGATATGCAAACGGTTAAGTGAAGACAGCGCGTTTTCTGTGACCCTCGGTTTTCATAACTATTAATATTGCAGACTGTTGCATAGTGAATGCAACTCTGACACTGAGCAATATATGGCCTATTCTACGTAGTACTTGGTGTTACCTGTTCATTGGGAAGGCCATTATGGTTGGCACCATGCTGATGCACAGACGGTGCAATTAATGCAAAACAGTTTCTGTGACAGATTTTAAAACTGTACGAAAATTTTAATTTAATCAAAAGAAAAATTCAGAAAAAGCTAAATGAATAAGGGCTAAGAGTTCGGTTTTGAAAATTTATTGATAAATATGAAATTAATTTACAAACCTGTTTATTGTCCTGAAGGAGAGTACTAAGCATATGTAAAAATATAGACAAAGTGATCAGTTTTTGAACATCTTGCAGGGACATGACACTATAAAATATGCGTCTTGGAAGTTATAAAACTGCACGGCAGTATGAATTTAATCATAATAAAAATTTAAATAAGACAAATTGAAAGAGGGATAACATTATGTTTTCAGAATTTCATTTCTCAAGGACTTCAGCACATTGACAAGCAAAGGACTTTGAAGACAACTCAGTTTATGTGACCCATGGTTTTATCTCGATTTTCATAATTGCTGAATGAAGAGGCCACATGTCATTATTAGATAGTTTTCAAACAATATACTGAAATAAAATATGCATAAACGGAACAGGGATTTTAATCATGAACAAAATTCAAATAAAGTTGAGTCAAACAGCAATAAGAGAATGAAGGATGCAGTTCTTAAGAATTTCAGTCGTAAAACTGGCCATTCATTGACATGCAGCTGACGCAATGAAAGCAACGTAGTTTCTGTGATCTATGGTTTTCCTTACTGCTGACTGAATGTATTGAAATTCTTGCATAATGAAGGCAACTTTGTTTTGTGCTGTACATGACTTACTTTCATAGCATTTTTAGCTGTCTATTAATTAGGAAGATCATTAAGGTTGACAAACAGTAACGCAGGTGGCACAGTTAAAGCAGAGTTGTTGTACATTATTTAAGATATACATTTAACGGCTGGTGATTCAACCATTTGGCATTAGAGTAACTGCAGTGGATTTGGTGATACATAAAGGTCTCCAAGGATTAGGTCAGATCAAAGGAAAGGTCTATTTCCTCAATGAATTGTGTATAATTTAAAATGAAATGCGTGATGAACTATTTACAGACATGCCGAAACATTTGTACAAAGACGGTCATTACATGACCTGAGATCAATACTGCCTTTACAAACATGATACGTATTTATATCATGCCTTGATTCTTATATTTGCATATCGGGTTAAATAAATCTCAGATACGATAAATAACTATATGCTTAATGTGAAGTGAGGGGATTTAGACCCGCTTAAAGATGCACAATAGTAGGTTCAAAATACATTGCATCATTTCAGAATAAAGTACGAAGGACAAATGAATTTGGAACCTTAAAGCCAAAATTTCTTAACATACATTGGTTTTCTTTACTACTGACTGAAAATTTCGGAAACTTCCAAACAATGAAGGCAATTCTGTTTCTGTACAACACAATAATTTTTCTGTGCAGCAATTATCTGTTATCCAGTCATTAGGATGCGCGTTAAAGTCGGTAAATCGTTTATGCACATTCATAAATTAACTTTATCTTTCCGAATTTCCTTCAACACCAGGTTTTCACAGGTTTTCCTTATTACAGACCAAAGATACTTGGTGTTAAAGTAGAATAATTATCTCTAAAGCTGCCTTATATTTGTATAATTTGAAGTTAACTCTCTACGTTAACATTGTATTGTTTAAAAAGTAATCAATCTTTAGAAATTCCTTTTTTTGGCAACGCCATTATGTTTATGACGTCATTTTTGTTTACTTTCAGATGTAATCTCGGCGCGAAAAAGAATTGTTCGTTGTACGTTCTTTTAGAATTCTTTTTCCTGTGAATGTAGAATTTTATGCATTTAAACCTGTAATTACTTGCAAATAATCACTGCCGTAGCAGAAGTTTTATGTATATACCTAAATTCTGAATGACTTTTAATTAAAACTGATTGATTAGAGCATGAAATGCAGTGATTTATTAGCCCTGCACCGGTCGCGCGGATGACAATTGTAGTCCATTTTCAAATCAAAATAAAACTCCAAAATAATTAATCAACTTTAAACATAACAAAGGACTTCTTCTTAATTATTGTTTAAACATCAAACTCACTTAAAGTCACTATTGTAATCCGCGCGACCTGTGCAGGGTTAACTGGCTTCCAGATATAATTTATCAGAATGGTAAGTTAGTCTGTGACTGATTTTATACGCTTTAACACTCTGATTCTCACATAGTAAATGCAGCTCAGTTTGTACGCAACACATGAGTCACTCTGCATAGCAGTTAGCGTATCCCCAGTCAATGGTATGGATCACACTTATACCGAAACTGGAAACTGCACCATAGAAAGAGCAAAGCACTGCCTCAAACTCGCTACTGGTTCGATAAAGTTTTTAAACCAATAGAAGGGAAACTTGTTAAATCGGTATGTAATTAACCAATGAATTTCGATGCTAGTCATTTGTTAATCTAAACAAATATCTATGGGAGGGATTATGTCTTCACTCTTGATAGCACTTTATTCAAAACCATAGTTTCTACCTGTTCAACATTCAATATTTCCATGTGCTTTGCGCTGTTAGGAGTTGCTTTTTATGGTTAAAACAGATATCTAAGCTGATTTTAAAGCTAAATGAAAATAAATCATTTGAAAATACAATAAAGCGTAGCTAACAAGATACGCTTTAACACTCTTATTCTCACATAGTGAATGCAGCACAGTTTATACGCAATATATGGTTTGCTCTGCATAGCAGTTAGCGGATCCCCAGTCAATGGTATGGAAAACTGCCTATACCGACACTTGCAACTGCGCCTTAGAAAGAGTATGGCAATTTGTAAAGCAATAGAAGCGAAACTTGTTAAGTCAGTATGTAACTAACCAAAGAATTTCGACACTAGCCATTTGTTAAGCTAAGCAGACATCTATGGGTGGGGTGATATCGTCACCCGTGATAGCACTTGGTTCAAAACCATAGTTTCTATCTGTTCAACATTCAACATTTCCGTGTACTTTTGTGTTGTGGTAAGGTCTCGGCTTCGGAACTGGATGGTCGCAGTTTCGAGGCCCGATTCCACGGAAGAACCGCCGTGCAAGTGGGTATGATGCACTTTAAATTCATCGCCAACGCCCTCCAGCTGGTGTGGAAGTTTGGGGGTGCCACCTCAGGTGTCATCCTCGTCATCTGACCGTTGTTCAAAATTGCGAGGTCCGTCCCAAAATAGCTCTAATGTTGCTTCCAAAACGGAACTTTGGGCTGGGTGTAGCTGTTTATGATTAAAACAGATATCTAAGCTGATTTTAAAGCTGAATTAAAATAAATAATTTGAAAATGTTGTAAACCGTTGCTCATTTGAGGATTTTAAATCCGAATTTGTCAACAATTCGAATTTTATAAAATCTCAGGCCCCTTGAATTTCTTAATGAAAATTATTCTCTCTAAATTACTATTTGCAATTCAAGCTTATTTCGTCACTTTGTCACTTTTCGTCAAAATTGTAAACAGTTTTTTATGTACTTGAATTGTATCTTTAGTAGCTTAAATCGGCACATGGTGCATTCAGGGGCAATAAATCAACAAGTTTTTAAGGCCCTTAACTTTTCAAGGACATTCACAATACATAATAAGAATCAATAAAGTAGTCCACTTTTTAAAATGTTCCCCGCTAAGATGTCTATTGCTTATTCTGAGGTCTGATTTTGCAATTTTTGCATTTACGAGGTTATGGACTATTCCTTTATAAAAATTACTGATGTAATGCAATTAGTTCAATTATTGAAATTTTTAAATAAAATTAACAATATTTTGTTTATAACAGTTAATACTTTTAATTTAAATTTTAATGTCTTGTTAAAATTATTTTTTATCATGTATTATTTATTAATCTGCAATTCAATTTTTTTACTTGTTCTTTGAATTTTCTACACAATTAAATGTACGGGTATTCACTGAATAAAAGAGCTTGCTTTATTGTTTTGAAAAGAAAAAACAAATTATAATTGTTTGATGTTTATTTCCCCCAATTCGTCGCCTAGTCACCAGATGGTCACCAAGCTTTGAGAACCACTGATGCGGCATCCGGCAGCATCCAATACAATTGACTGTAAATCAGTCTTCCTTTTGATGACACTTTTCATGTTGTGGAACAAAATTACAGGCTCATAACAATATATTATTTTGTACTGCAATGATTTTAGGCTTACATGCTCTCTCTAAAATGCGTTTACATTAAAATTATAAAATATAAATCTTTAAATGCATCATATAAAAATCGTAACAGTTAGTTGGTACCGATCTACAGGCCAGACTGTTAGATAAAAAGTGCCAAATGGCATGTAGTTACCTCTTTATGCGTGGTTACTTCAAAAAAAATTTTTTTTTTCACATTTGTGAGTAAGTAAAAAATTGTTTTAATTTTAAATATTTCTTTCAATAACTACGGAGCATTTTATCGTACAAAAATTAATTTTTCACTATTTTTATGTACAAAAAATTAGCTTTAATACAATTTTTTTCTTAAATGTTAATGTATTTCCATGATTACTTTTCAATGCAATTTTTGACAAAGCTTTTCATTATTCCAATGCAATTTAAAGTAATTTTATCATGAAGTATTTGATCTGAAAACCATTACATATCCTAGTTAGACTCAAATATGGTACGACATTGATTAATATTCGCAATATTGTTTAATATTGTGTAATATTGTTTAATATCATATAATATCACGTAATATTGTACAATATGGTGCAACAGACTGTGCTATCTGGGCAAGAGTGCAAAGGCTAATGTAATCAAGGCAGAGGAAGAAAAGACAAAAAACTTAAGCCTAAAGCATTAACATTTCTATGTTCAAACTAGCTGTTCGAAATGCTTTATATCTGAGTTTTTTTTAAAAAAAAATTGCAATAACATCTGGGAATAGTTTTTGAATTTATAGATAGAGCTAAAGGAAAGTTTTTTTTTTATTGAAATGGTTTCAGAAGAGAAAATACATAATTTTAAAATATTAAGTCAGATTTTTAGACAATTATTCAAAATATAAAATCCTTAAAATTAGACTATAAGAAAAGGACTTATTTTTTATAATAAAACTACCAGATATGAAAGTTTTAAAATCTCTGAAAAAAAAGAGATTATTCCTAAACCGTTTTAATTGCTCTCTGAGTAACGAGTCACTTCGTTGAAACCAGATGGTAAAAATTGTTGAGCTTATTTTTAAGCAGGTGCAAGAAAAAATTCTACTACATCTGACAGCAAGCTCAAACTTCCGACGAATAAATCCAAAATTGTTTTGTTTTCGTTTTCGCTGTCCCAACTTTTCCCTTTGGCGAGTTGATATACAATATTACTTTTAATCTTTCTAAAACGTTTAGCTTGAAAAGAAATATAATTAGAGGTAATGTCCAGAAGTTAAGTTTAGTTTAGTTTTAATATCATGTGACACACAAAAAGAGGAGCTTTTATGTTGTTTTTTTAATAAAAAGAATGTTGTCGCGACTATTGTGTTTCGAAATGAAAATTTTAAAGCTTTTCTTGGAAACTCCAAGTTTCGCATTCTACGTAATTAAAAATTGCGTTTCATATTCTATTTCAGTGAGCTGTCGCAAACAATTTGAGTCATTTCTTATTTGTAACACGCGTTCATCAGCTATAAGGTTGCGGGCTTATGAATTTTTAATTTAATTTACACAAAAAGCTTCGACTTCGTGTAATCCGATATGAAGATGTACTGTTATATTTTTTCAATAGATAACAATTTCTTAAATGGACACGGATTGTGTATCATGTTTTGATTTTATACTGCAAAGATAAGGCTATATTTTTAATTTTAAATAATGGTTTTATACGTATATAATGAAATAATTGATGCATGAGCTGGCTGCTGTATTAAAAAAAGTTTTTTTTCTCTTAATTCTTTATCTAGCTTAAATTGAATTTCATCGGCATGATTTATTCAAGTTATTTTTTTAAGCCGGCGTCCTGCCTTAGGGTTAACGCGTCTTCCTAGTGTTCTGGGCGTCCTGATTTGGGCATGGCTGTTATTTTCTGGTCTATCTGTAGGTAGAGTGAAAGTGCCCTCGGTAAAAAGGGGTTGTGCAAGCGAATGTGAAGCATGAAGTAGCTAAGTCGTACTCTTGGCCCTAGCTGCTGAAAAACAAGGGATAAATTTAAGCTTACAATTGCTGACAGCGATTAGTGGGCTTGTCAATGACAAGTGCCATTGGAAACAACAACCACAATAGATTTTTTTTTAGAATTATTTTTTAGATTTCAGACTCGCACCTCTGAATTTGAATAACTTTTGTTTTAGATTTTAAACTCCCATCTACTCAGTCACAATTCGTTTTTTTTTTTTTCGATTTTAGAATACATATTGGGTTGTTCGGAAAGTCATTTCGTTTTTTTTTTGTCAAAATGAAAAGAAATTTTCGTTTAATGAATAAATTATTTATTAAATTATAAAATTGCCATTCTGGTCTAATACCTTTTGCCATATTTTTGGTAGTAACATGATTACACGCTCATAAAAGTTTTGGTCTTTGCTGTAAAAAAAAACTGATCGAGGTGGTTTTTGGCCTCCTCATTTGAAGGAAAAATTTTGCAAATCAGTTCTGGTACTGATGTACTGTTAACACATCTTCTCCACACATATTGGCTAATTTATTTCTGGCTTGAACAGCATTTTTACCTTTTATATAGCAAAAAAGAAAAAAAATGACGAAAATGCTGTTTATTGCTCTCCATATTTAAAAGGGCACCATCCAAAAACTACTGCGAAGAATCAGCTGCACTTTTTCACACTCAAGCCTTGCTATATCAGCTCTTAAAACATAAAATGATTTTGCGGTTTAAGTATGAAATTGGGTGCGAAGAATACAATTAAATCCTCTGTCGGGAAAAAACGAAATTACTTTCCGAACAACCTAATAATTTTCTAAATACGAAATCAACTGCTTCATATCTCTTTGCTCGTTGCAAAAAAAGTACCTAATTCTTGATAGGTACGTTTATTATGCAAATACATTTAATTTTTTTATTTACTGTGTATTTTTTTTAAATTAATAATCACATTAAACAAATTTTCTATCGAATTTACACTAAATTATTTATTACATTAACCCATAGACTGTCATATCCAGAATTTAAAAACGGGGCCGCGGTAGCCTGGTTGGTAGAGCGTCAGTCTCGTAACCGAAAGGTCGCGGTCTCTGTCCTCACCTCGGCCAAAGACCGCCGTGTTGGCTAATGGCAGTTGGGGGCCGTTAAATATGTCGCGACTGCAAAGTCCTCCAAGATCCCATAACAAATTATACTTCTGGGGGTACCGAATCAGTTATGAGTCAGTGTCTGATTTGGACCTAAATTCTGACTTGCGGATGTATGAATGAGTTCGACCGCCCCTAAAAAGGGTTGTGTCGTGTGTGTTCTAGAAAAGTCGTATTTTCACCTGAACGGAGCTCGTTAACAACGAAAGGCGCACACCTCTGCCTTAATTCAAAAGAACTCCGCTCAATCGTGCTTGGTATGACCAAGTGGCATTACAACCACCACCAGAATTTAAAAGCTGATCAGTCATAAACGTTATAATTTGACGCAAAGGTTTATAAGGAATCTTTTAATTTCTGTTGTGTTTTTGCTTATGACACTTGTCATAGAAAAGCCCGCTGACGCCAACAGCGATTTTAAGCCGAGTTTCAGCCTCTCTTGTTTCAGTAACGCCACCTAGAGCCAAGAATACGTCTTAGCTATACATGCGCTATAGCTCTTCTAAAGGGAGGAGGATTCCTTCATACATTTCATTTATTCATCCACTGATCGTCATCTGAATCAGAAAACGATTAATTCTGATCCAGTAGTAGTATTGTCTTGACTTGGTGGACTTTCTGGCTTCGAAATATTTATACGTACATCAGCCACAATGTATACGGACAGTCTTCGGCTGGCGGGGTTCGAATTCACAACCTAAGAGGTGCGAATCCAACGCCGTACTAACCAGGCTATCTGGAGTGTTACATAGATCCTTAGGGGAATCAATACGTCATCCAGTTATCAGAATAGACGCAGTCATCTAATTGGATAGTAATGTCCTGAGAGGTGTAATAAGAAATTTTAGGTAAGAAGACGATTCAGTAAACCGGTTCTAGCTTCCTTTGGTGGTCAGATAATATTCATATAGTTATGTTAGCCTCATCTCCCATGAAGGTACGTACCTCTTACGCGTATGATGAGTGCTTGATCACATTGTAACCAACAGGTGGGATTGCCATCGTACCTACATGATCATTTAGAAATCTAGGTATTAGGCGGTGTTGGATGAATTAAAAAAAATTGTTGGATGAATCTTTTAAAATTTTTTTTGATTGATGAATGTTTTTTTAAATTTTTTTGTTGGATGAATGATTTTAAAATTTTTTTGTTGGATTAGAGGAGAAATAGCTATGAAGGCCTTATATTTAATTTGTTGACAACTGATTATCATTGTTCATAGCTGGACACAATATTTGAACATATGTAAAGTCAATTTATGCGGCTTATATAATAATTATGTCATCTTATCTATTGAATCCTCATCGCAATTTAACTTTTTTTTATCTTGTGATTTAGATTTTATCATGTTACTATCTGGGAAAGTATGAAGAATTTATTGGAATTTTTCTTTATTATAATGCTGAATATACTTTCTAATTAAAATGCTGGAAATTATAAAGTTTTTTCATAAGATTTTTTAAATCTTTCTCCAATGTTTTTCCAGTTGTTTTCAATTATGAATTATATTTTTACTTCTAATTCTCAAATTTTATGGATGTTTTCTTAATTAAATTAACCCTTGATATCATACCTTAGATAGTATTATAAGATATAATAAATTGTAGAATTTTTAAACGAGACAGAAAAATATTTTTATAAAAGAAAAGAGAAAAAAAAAAACGAATTTCAACCAATTATGAAAATGTTCCTTTTAATTTGATTAAATAACTTTGAACTGAAAATTATTCATCAAAATATTAATGAAAATAATTTTTAATTATTTTAGGATGATTAGTTTTAAGTCATCAGTTTGTAAATATTAAGTAAATAGTATTTTGTTAATATTTTTTTTCGACTTCAAGACTAGATGGCGCCCCGCATCCGTATTCAAAATTATGTAAAATTAATTGATTAACTGATGATTCAATTCTAAACATATTTAAATAGTGTAATGTGATTAAAAATATATAAGTGGACATAATTTTAATAATGAAAATATAGAAATAAGAAACAGATAATAATTTTTGTGAGATATTAAAATAAAATTTGCTAACCAATTTCATGAAACCAAGCATAACATCAAATTAACAATTTGTTTTCTCACTACAATTCTTGTTTTGATGACAATCCAAAGAGTTTTATCAGATATTGCTCACTTTATTAACTCACTTATAAAATCAAAACAATTTTTAATTATTTTTGAATAATTAATTTTAAGTCATTAAAGATTTTACTTAATATTTACAAACTATAGTATTTTGACGGCAATTTTTTCGAATTCAATACTAGAAGGCGCCACACATCCATATTCCAAATAATATTAAATTAATTGATGATTCAATTCTAAGCATATTTAAATAGTCTACTGTGATTAAAAATATATAAGTGGACAGATTTTTTAAATGAAAATATAGAAATAATTAACATATTATAATTTTTCTAAGATATTAAAATAAAAAATGCTAACCAATTTCATGAAGCCAATCGTAACATGAAATTAACAATTTTTGTTTTCTCTATACAATTCTTGTTTATATGGCAATCCCAAGAGTTTTATCAGGTATTGCTCATTTTATTAACTCACTTATAAAATCAAAATAATTTTTAATTAATTTTACGTCATTAAACCTTTTACTTAATATTTACAAACTAGAGTGTTTTGGAGGCAATTTTTTTTCGAATTCAATACTAGAAGACGCCACACATCCGTATTCAAAATAATATTAATTGATGATTCAATTCTAAACATATTTAAATAGTCTACTGTGATTAAAAATATATAAGTGGACAGAGTTTTAATAATGAAAATATAGAAATAAGAAACATATTATAATTTTTCTAAGATATTAAAATAAAATATGATAACCAATTTCATGAAGCCAAGCATAACATCAAATTAACAATTTTTGTTTTCTCTTCAATTCTTGTTTATATACCAATCCCACTATGTTTTATCAAATACTGCTCACTTTAATAATTCACTTATAAAATGAAAATAATTTTTAATTATTTTAGAATAATTAATTTTAAGTAAACAGTTTCTAAATATTAAGTAAAAGGTTTATAATATTTTGGTGGTAATTTTTTTCGAATTCAGTACTAGATGGCGCCACACATTTTTATTCAAAATGATGTTAAATTAATTGATTAACTGATGATTCAATTCTAAATATATTTAAATAGTGTACTGAGATTAAAAATATATAAGTTGACAGTGTTTCATTGATGAAAATATAGAAACAAAAAACAGGTTACAATTTTTCTAAGATATTAAAATAATATGCGGTAACTAATTTCATGAAATCAAGTATAACATGAAATTAACAATTTTTGTTTTCTCTATACGATTCTTGTTTATATAACTATCCCATTATGTTTTATCAGATATTGCTCACTTTATTAACTCACTTATGAAATCAAAATAATTTTTAATTAATTTTGAATAATTAATTTTGTCATTAAACCTTTTAATTAATATTTACAAACTATAGTGTTTTGGCGGCAGTTGTTTTCGAATTCAATACTAGAAGACGCCACACATCCATATTCAAAATAATATTAAATTAATTGATTAATTGATGATTCAATTCTAAACATATTTAAATGGTGTGATGTGATTAAAAATATATAAGTGGACAGAACTTTATTAATGAAAATATAGAAATAAAAAAAACAGATCATAATTGTTTTAAGATATTAAAATAAAATGCGCTAACCAATTTCATGAAGTCAAGTATAACATGCAATTAAGAATTCTAGTTTTCTCTCTACAATTAATATTTATGAAAATCCCAAGGGTTTTATCAGATATTGCTCACTTTGTTTAATCTCTTATAAAATGAGAAATAATTTCTTGCTTTGAATTCAAAAATTGATTTTAGCATTGAGGTTTTGAGTAAACATTGCTTAACCCACATGCCATCCTACATGAATTTTAAAGTTGCTTCTGGACAGTTGTATTTACATACTCAAGTATATTTAAACTCCACAGGCAAAATTTCACATAAATTTTGAGTTGGAACATATATGTCTGCCGGTGAAGTCTTTCCACTGTGACCGTCCTACGCACTTTAAAAATAAAAATGTCATGACGTGTAAAATGTGCGTCAGAAATCCGACCTTCGTTCTCGCAGAAGTGTATTTCGCTGGCCGTTTAATATAGAAGGAAATATTTATATCTCTAAGGCATTACGATTCCATTTTCAATTATTTTTTAAATTTTTAACACTTGGTATTACTTATTATTTTCAGCAATTAGTATTCTAGTCTCTCTGGTATTAATTAATTTTGGAAATTCGTTTCAAAATATTACATGGATTTTTTTTATTATCATATTTAGAATTTATTGAAAAATTGAAATCGGAGCAGTCACAAGATGTTTCTGTTGAAGAAACAAAGTATTGAAAATAATTGGGTTGTTTTTAATGAGGCAAAGAAATTTTAAAATGATGAAAATAGTTTTTTTCTGTAGTATTACCAAAACATATGATTTTAGCGTGTTTTAAATTGGCTTCCGTAATGTTTTGGTTAGGCGTTTAATTTTACATTCGCTAAATAAATAAAACAAAATAAATAAAACATCAAAATGATGAACCGTCTTAAACCATCCGAGTGCAAAAGGTTCATTAAAGTCAAATTTGCCTCTTCGGCTTCATGTAATTAAGAAAATTATGGAATCTATGATGGCAAATAGCTGTGACTATACTTTATTATATAGCAGTTACATAACTATTTTCTTTTTTGGATACTAGATGGCGATGCCTGATTTGGCTATCCCATATACCATCCCATAATGCATTGCGCAAGGCAAGTATAATAAGGATGAGATGCAATACTGTACTGTTCATTCGAAGACGATCACGTCCATCAACCAAAAGTCAGGCTTCAATGTAATCTATCAGTAACGGAGATCAAGCCCCATACTTGTCGGGCTAGGCGCTCCGTAAAACACATCGTTACCGTTACAGTTACTGTACTATTAAGCTGAGGATATATAAAGGATGGCCTGGTGGTAAGGCCTCGACTTCTGACCCGGAGGGTTGCAGGTTCGAGGCCCGATTCCACCGAAGTACACCATGTAAGTGGGTCTGGTGCATGTTAAATACGTCAAGAACACATACCCTCCTGATGGTGTGGTTTGGAGAGGCAAGAGTGTCATCTCAGGTGTCGTCCTAGTCCTTTGACAGCGGTTCAAAATTACGGGGTTTGTCCCAAAAATAGCCCTAGTGTTGCTTCAAAACGAGACGTTAATATAACTAAACTAAACTCCATAAAAAGGGTTGTGACGCTTGAGTGGCAAAGTCGTAATCTTGGACCTAGATGGCGCTACTGAAAAAATCAAGAGACACACTGTTGGCTCAAAACGCTGTCTTTGTAACAGCTTGCTTCTCCAATGGCAACTGCCATAAGAAACAATAACAAAATATTCTTTCAATTCTCTTCAACAACAAAAGAAATCCAAACACTTTAAATTTTCCGGTAAGCCTGATGGAAATTCGTTTTTATTTCCTTCAGTGCAAAACATAAAAAGAGATTTCTCTATTGTAAATACAAAAAAATCGACATCGAAAATTTATTGAATATCCATGATTTTAATCATCCTGAGTTCGAAAAACACATTTTGAGATTACATCAGTCTGTCTGACAGCGAACATGGTAACTCAAGAATTATTTCAGCTTAACGAATGGAGTTTTAGACTTAAAGATAAAGACCTCTCTCTCTCTATTTTAAAAGCAAAAAATTCGACATTGAAAATTTATCAAATTTCCATGATTCTAATCAACCTGAGTTCTATTTGTTTGTCCGTGAATATGGTGACTCAAGACCTATTTCATCTTGAGGGATGGAATTTTAAATATGGTTTTTAAAACAAATTCATAGATTTCTATTGAATTTTGGGTGAAATTTATTCGAAGGAAATCTATCTATCTAGCTGTTCCAATATAATCTGCCTGTTCATCCATGGGTCTATTTGCAAACACGATAGTGGAACAAAATCTTGAATGATGAAATTCGGTGCATGGAATTATATCAAATTTATATAAATATATTTATAGTTATTTTTATTATATTTATTTATATTTATACTTTTATAGATTTTTATCAAATTTTGAACTGAGTACAGGAAGTCCATCTATCTAGTTGTTCAAATGTAGGCAACCGGTAAGTCCATCTGTATATATGTAAATACGATAATTGAAAAATGCTTGACGGATAAAATTTGTTTTTTCAACCACATTTGTAGCAAATAATGGGTGAAATAGATTACGATGAAGTATGTCTGTCTGGACATGTCTGAACGGAATAACTACAAAATATAAGGTGCTAGAAGAATAAGATTTAATACATTTTTTCAGTTTTCTAATGTGTATATCTGTATCACGATTTGTACAGCTGTCAATAAAACTATTCGCCCCATCCCGATAATTTTGCTATTTGCTATCACAGCTGCTCAAAATGGATGCTGACTGAAATAGCTCAGGAAGGTACGTTTGTTTGGAAAGGGTTAATTTAATTAATTGGTTTCTAGAAATTCCCACACTACGTCTATCTAGTGTTTCGCTTAATTCGATTACTTGCCTTGAAATAGCCCCCAAGTAAATATTTATAAACTTCGATAGTTATAAAGTTTAAAACAAAATTGTACACCAAATGTGAAATGAATCATAAAATCTTTTGGCATAATCTCTGAAATTATAATAAGCTTCTCGGTTTTTTTGATTATTTACAGAACATAATTTTGATACAGAAATTCATTAAGTGAATATATAGATTAAGAAAACATTATAACATTAGGGTGATTAAATATATTGAATACTACCAAAGCAAAAAAAGTGAATCTTAACTGAATTCTAACAGTGTTTTTAACACTACGGTAATAAAAAAAATGCTAGAATTCACTTTTTTTTATCACCTTAGTGTTAAAAAAGTGTTACTACATTTTTAATACTTCGGCGATAAAAAAAACATCTGAATTCTAGCATTTATTTAATACTACAGTGATTTTAAAAATAGTGAATTATAGCTTTAAAAATTGAATTCTATAATTTATTTCAACACTACGGTAATAAAAAAAGAATATTCTAGCATGGTAAAACTTTTACACTATAGGAAAATTTGGAAACTAAAATATCGAAGTCCTCAAGCGTACATATCTGTAATCGTTTTTGAAATATTTACAAAAAAAAAAAAAAAAAAAAATCCCATTATTGATCGGTAAAAACTTTACACGCCTACTTGTTGAAGGAATGTGTATTATTCCTGATTGTTTGAATCAATCTTCTCTATGTGATGTATGAATTTTAATTACTACAACAAAATCGTCAGTGGATAAATCCAGCTCAGAAAATTTGCATATAAAGAAGAAATTTTCTTCCTTATCATAAATGAATAGAAGTAGTTAATATAAAATTAATTGCTAATTAATTTATTTACACTTTAGTCTTACTAATTAATAAATTTAATCAGTTTATAAAAATCGCCATTGGACGATTCCGAGATCAGAAGATTTTCATATAAAATTGAAATTTTCTTTATCAGAAATAATATTTAATTTATTAATATAAAATAGATTAGTAATTACAATAAGTGAAAATAATTTTACTAATTTTCATTCACTCTTATTAACTTCTAATAAGTACATTAAATTAGTTAATATAAAATCGCCATTGGATAATCTGCGAATCAGATGATTTTTATATAAAATAATAGTTTCCTTTCTTATCAAAAATAAATATATTTAATTAGTTAATATAAAATAGATTAGTAATTACAATTAGTGAAAATAATTACTTTATTAATTTTTCTTACCAATTAGTAATTAGTATATTAAATTAGTTAATATAAAATCACCATTGGATAATCTACAGATCCGATGATTTTTAAATGAAAATTTCCTTTCTCGTCAAATATATATTTTATTTGTTAATATTAAAGTAATTAGTAATTACTTTCAGTAAAACTAATTGATAATAGCTCGCCTAATTTTTAATTACTTTTACGAATTAGTAAATTTAATTTGTAAATAATAGCGCCATTGGGCAATTTTTTAATTCAGCAGATTTTTGGGCTCAAAAATTTTACGTTTATTTTGGACTCTAAATTTTTCCAATTTTAGTCTATTTTCTCACTTTTTATGAATTGTTTAGTAATTTTTATGTCTTAATTTGGTTTACAAAAGCCATGTATAGAAAATAATTAAAATTAAAATCAAGTATCATTTAAATTTCAAAATATAATTCTCACAATTTCCCGCCGTGTTTTTAAATTAGTTTAATATTTAGCACTTGGCTGACTTTCGCAACTGGTCAACATTTCTTGCAAACTTTGCATTGAAAATTTACATCAGTCACTTAAAATCTTCTTATTTAGAGATTAAATTATAGCCTAAATGAAATATCTAACTATGGAAACTGGGGAAAGGAGAAAAAAATAAACCAGGGATTTTGGAAGGGTACCTGTAAAACTTAATCTGTATGTTAAACTCATTAATATGACTTTTTTTTTCTGCCAAAATGATAATGTGACTTACGAGATCATTTGAATTCTTTAAGGGTAGCTCAAACATACAAAAACAAGTCATTTCTACAATAGAACGGATTTATCTCTTTCAAATGAAAGAAATGGGAAGTTGCATTATTTTTTGACAATCAAGTAAATAAAAAAGTTTCAAACAAGTTGTATAGCACAGATCTGATGGAATTCAAATGTACGATTTCACAAAGACATGAATGACAACATTCGGAGACTGCGTAGCTGTAGATGTTAAGTCCTTAGAAAACTGAATGAAAGAATTCCAAAAGCCTATTGTTAATTTTGCGCTCTACTTCCCATTATCATATCTGTTCTACAGCGTACAATCGATAATATTACTATTTATAAAGAAGTATTGTATTGTTGTAACATGTTATAGTTGGGTTATATAAAATCTGTGCCATGCATTTTTAAAATAGTGTATCGCTTTTTTATTTCTTTCAATAACAAAGAGCATACCTGTAGCTTTCCTCTCTGAGTTCCCATCGTCGTATTCTATCATATTTTATTTTTGAAGATCTTATTTACCATTAACAATATATTGACCAAAATTATTCCAAATGTTAAAGAGGGAAATAAGAAAAGAGACGAATATTTAGTGGCAAGATAATTGGATACTGTCCTGCAAAAAACGCATGGCATATAAATTCATACCGGAACACAAAATTGTAAAAAGCATATTTCACACGATGATAGAGAAAATTATATCGTTGCATGCAAAAATTTCAGACTATATTTTTACAAATTCGGAAGGATGCAAAAGAACGCATGGACTATGTAGTGGTAGGATAGATGGATAATGTCCTGCAAAAGACGCATAACATATAAATTCATACAGGAATCCAAAATTATAAAAACAATATTTCACCCGATTATAGTAAAAATTATATCGAAACCTTCAATATTTCTTGAATATATCTACAGATTCGGAAGGATGCAACAGAACACATACATATATGTAGAAATTGGTTCAGTCCAATGCTACATAACAGAATGTGTCAAAGAAAATAGAGGAAGACTCATTATGAATAGTAATTTTAGTACAATATTACAATAACCTAGAACACAAGGACTATGTAGTGGCAGAACAGATAGATAATGTCCTGCAAAAGATCCATGACATATAAGCTCACACCGAAACCCAAATTTATCAAAAGAATATTTCACCCGATGACAGTAAAAATTATATCAAGCCATGCAAGATTTTCTGAATATTTCTACATATTCGGAAGAATCCAAGAGAACACATGATCTATGTAGTGACAGGATAGATAGATAATGTCCTGAAAAAGACGCATAGACTATAAATTCATACTGGAAACCAAAATTATAAAAAGAATATTTCATCCGATTATAGTGTAAATCATATCGAGGCATGCAAGATACTGCCCAAGATGTATAACGTATAAATTCATACCAGAACCGAAAATTATAAAAAGTATATTTCACGCGATGATAGTGAAAATTATATCGAGGCATGCAAGATTTCATGAATATTTCTACAGATTCGGAAGGATGCAAGAGAATACATGGACTATGAGTGCAAGATCGATGAATAATGTCCTTCAAAAGACGCATGACATATAAATTCATACAGGAACCCAAAATTATAAAAATAATATTTCATCCGATGATAGTGGAAATTATATCGGGACACTCAAAATTTCTTGAGTGTCTCGATATCCGACCTCCAGAATCGGTAGGACGCAAGACAACACACACATATATATGGAGAAATTGGATCAGTCTAACGCTACATAACTTCCTCAAAGAAATTAGAGGAAGTGAATAGTAATTTTATTATGGATAGTAATTTCAATGCAATATTACATACCTTTGAAATTTAAAAATATTAAAATAAATGATGCAAAAGTGTACCACCTTTTTACCAACAATTTGAAGATTCTTTGATCATTTGTTTGCCCTGGTTTTCTTACTCGAAAATTCGGATTAGTAAAAAGCATAACAGACAATCACAATAATCCCTTTTACACGACGTAAATCTGTGATAGCAAGGGAATTGGTTGTAATTAAACAACAACCTGTAATGGTGATTCGTAAATTATATGGCGTTGAGATGCTTATCATTTAAAGGAGGAAAAAAATCTTCATTAATTATTTGTTAATGTATTGTGCACAGCTTTACTTTCGTCGTTTTTCGACAGATGGTGCAGGTCGAAATTACCGCAAAAATGTCAGACACTGAGATATCTTTCAACACACCGTACTAGTGTGTTTGTGTTTGCATTTTAAGTTTATTGTCGTAGGAATCATGATCTTTCATACGAAATAAAATTTGGCAAAATTTGTATACTGGATATTTTATTTAGTGATTGTGACTGGCAAATCTGTAAAGAATTTTACAAGTAGTGAAACAATGTATTTTGAAATTCCTTTGGGAAATGGAGGGTGGTAATTAAGAGAAGGGCATATTGATTTTATATTAAGTTTATATAAGATCGATATATACTACATAGATAAGATATGATAAGATAGATATATATTTATATGCAGCATTAATTTAATGCGAAAAAATAATTTGCGATATCGGTAAACATTTTATGCATGGGGGAATAATTCTTTGGTTTTGCCCATTATTTTAAATACATAGATGCTGAAAAATCGTTGTTCGCAAAAGGTGGCAAATATTACTACACAATTTATGGGAACAAATTTCCGAATATCTCAATGACTAGGTTTTGTAATTTATTTAAATCTAGTTTTTGAAATGAAAAATAAATACATTAATATTATTTGCTCTGAACTAAATAAAAAGTATTTATACATATAGTAGAGAGTGACTTAATTATAAAGATGCATTTAGATGTAAATTTGCGTCGTATGTTAAAACCTCCAACCTCTTTGTATAGAAACCTTTGCATAATATATTTTTTATTTTACCTAAAACTATTAAACTATTTTATTGTTTCCAACACAACTAGAATCTTTGATATTTTATTTCTTAATCTGACAATTTTTATAGTTACTACACTATCTGTCCACAATTTCATTTCCGCAGGTATTACGAATTACGATTATTTATTTAATAAAATAAAAACTTATTAGAAAAACTGTGTTCGGATAAAAACAAGGTAGTGTATTGAATGGCATTTCTTTTTTTTTTTTTTGCATATACTTATAAATTTAAGCACGAAAATGCAATTTTTCTATGATATTTTTTATACATAAAAATAAATCAATTTTCAAAATTGGTTCTACGTTCGCTCACTAAACCTAAAAAGTCTTCTTATTCTTTTCCATCTATGGCGGCAAGAGGACAGCGGTGACTTGGTGGTAAGTTCTCGGCTTCGAAACCGGAGGGTTTCAGGTCTGAGACCCGATTCCAAAGAAGAACCGCCTTGTAAGTGGGTTTGGTGCACGTTAAATCAGTCGTGGACAAACGCCTTTCCCTTGGTGTGGTGTGAAAGTTTGGAGAGAGAGTTCTGTCTCTGGTGTCATCCCACCATCTGACTGCGATTCAAATTACAAGGTCTATCCCAAAATAACCCTAGTGTTGCTTTAAAAACGATATGTTAATATAACTAAACTAAACTATGTATGTACGAAAAGACGGCGTTTGTCAGTGACCTATATTTCTATTTTTGCATATACTGATAAATTTTAGCAAGAAACATGTAGCTTTTTGTGATATTTTTATATAAAAATACATTAAATTTACATAAAATTACTCTACGTTATTTCACTAAACTAAAAAGTCGTCTTATTCTTTGTTATCTATGGATGCAAGAAGGCAGCGTGATCTGGTGGTAAGTTATTGGTTTCAAAATCGGAGGGTTTCAGGTTCGAGATCCGATTCCTCTGAAGAACAGTCGTGTAAGTGAGTATTAAAATCCTCCAGAGACAAACTTCCTCCCCCTAGTGTTGTGTGGAAGTTTGGCGGGACATTAATATAACTAAACTAAACAATAGATGTACGAAAAGACGGCGTTTGTCCGTAGCCTATATTTTCAAACAGTTGAGGCGTGAAATTCCGCTATGTAAGGGTGCTTGCTACAGCATGAACATGTAACAAGTGCACTGTTACTTCATGCTTAAAAGCTAAAAATAATTGTTTGACGAATTTTCATGTTTTGTAATGTAAAGAGAGATCTATTTATGTTTGAAATATTATATTGCTGTACGCAGTAGATTTGTAGAGCTCAAAGAGTGATTGTTTATGAGAATCAAGATATATATCAATAAGTGTTTTTAAAAATTTTACTTTTTTATTATTAATTATCCCCCTTTCCCGGTTGATTTCAAATTTTGTTTATTTAAAATAAAAATTCCTACATTTAAGGGTTAAACCACGGATAATATCGTATCTGATGCATTTAAGTTTGAGCTATAATGAATTGAGCAGTCAAAAATCTAAACATTTAAAAGGAATTACGAAATGTTTAAAGCATCTTATGCTGGAATGAGGAATAATATTTCCATCAAATCTGCGAATAAAAATGCAAGACATCATGAAGTCTTGACTTTAAATAAGACAGGAGTTTATTTTCCAAGAGCAGTAATTTCCATATTTCTATAATGTAATTCTCATTAAGGTTAATGTAGAGCATTTCATGGCAATGAGTTGTTCAAGTTTGAAGCGCATAGTAAAGTAGGGGAATTCTTAAATAAGTAATATAAAAAATAATTCAATTCAATTCTTACTTAAGTCAATAAAAGAAAAATTCTATTTTAGTTACTTTTTATTAAATAATTATAAAAAAAATATTAAGTATCAAAAAATGATTGATTTTCGCAAGAATTGAACTGGCATTCTTCACCTTCACGTGCAAAATACTTAAATCCGCGCATTTTACAGATTGAGCTACTGCCTGTTGATTTCAATGTTTATTACAAACTACTAAAACTATTTAAAGTATTAAAAATTAGTTAAATTGTTGTGAACTAATTATTAGTGAATTAATAATTAGTGAACTAATATTTGAAAAAAACTTTTTTAACGTGAATTGTCATCAGCTACAAGTTTAAAAAAAAATGTATTTGAACTTGAGTAGATAGATGAAAAGCATTTTATTGATGATTGAAAATTTAAACAAGATATATATATATATAGGGTGAGTGTGAACTAATAGTAGGAAGTGAAATGAGAAAGAAAAGTATACTTTTCCAATTTCTAATGAAATTTTTAATTAAAGAATTAACGCTGTGTATAAAAATGTATTATTTAATTTCATGTTGTAAAAATAAAATTAATCTGTACTGAAAATTAGTTATAATATTGCTCATGCTAAGATTATTAGAAGAATTATATAAGTGAAAAAAATGTACTTCTTCATTTTCTATAAAAAAAAATACAAAGAGCTTTTGCAAAGAAAACGAAAGATTTCTTAAAAAATACTTTGTCATTGTTCGCACAATGTATAAAAATACAGCAGTGAGAAATTAAATAAAAATATTTTTGTTTGTCATTCCAAATATTCAGATAGTTTATTTTCTATTAATTGCAGTAATTCATGACAGTTGTGCTCAGTACTGTTTCCTTTTTTCTAGGTGGGCACCGATTATCGCAGATCGGAACAAATTTTGGCATGAAACTGTTATTTCGACCATTATTTAAATCTCGTTCCAACCTTCGTATTTACATTGCAAATTCTAAAACAGTGGACCAAATTGCATCTATATAGCCTTTTAATTTTTGTGCTTAACGTACACACTCGCACTGACAGGCATACTTCATATGAGAGAGTTTAATTCAAAATTTTATAGAGCTCAGCAAATTTGGTGGTAAGATGACGAACCATATTTCATCCATCTCACTCACAATGTTTTTGATTTTTAGTTCTCACAAATAGATAGAGATCGATAAACATAATTCTATAAAAGGTATTTTTCGCACTCAGTGAAATCTGAAGCATGGAGTTGTATCGAAATCTAGATATCGACTCTTTTGGCAATTACAACACTTTTTCTTTGTATTTGATGCACACGAAAATAAATATGAAACGATCAAATAATATTTATCGCTTAACAATTTCTGAATGGTGATTTGCAATTCAGGACTGCTGTTTATTAAGGTAACACTACACCATTTTTTCACAATTATTATTACATTTTTTAAAGATATTTTGAAAATCGGAACCTTGCATTCAAACGATATATAATTTTCTTTTTTACCCATATTAATGTTTTGAAGTTTACTTTCTTTTATTATCTTTTTCACATGGATTGTAAAACACCGAGGCTGTATGGGCCTGATTAAAGCAATGAAGGCAACCTTATCAGACTGTACAATGATTTTAAAAAGATGACTGCAGGTAATAAATGGTCAACGGACATGTTACAGTGTTCGACGATAAAGAAGACTCTCTGGTTAACTTGAGGTAACTTTATACTTACTTAATCTTTGACAAGACTTCATTTGCTTCCATCAAAAATTTCCTGGTGATCTTAAAGAGATTTAATAAATACATCCAATTTTGTATTTAAACAGCTACAGCACGCTTTTATTTGCCTCTCACCAAATGAACAACTGTAATTGATGCACATTTCCAATCGTGAAGCCTATTTCTGCTCATCTGGTGTCGAAAACATCCGCCGATTGATAGCGAAGCCATCTTGAGACAGTTGTCCTTGCAGCAATATTACCCAGGCAGTCAGCACTGGTTGAGCGCTAGAATGCTGCTCAACGTAAAAACAAACAAATGTCGGAGATGAAGCATACGCCATACAGTGAAACTGATTTCTGAGCTTCTAGTAACAAAGAAATCTGCAGACTAGGAGCGGAGCCAACGCCAGGACCAACCAGGCTAAACCGTAATGCTGCTGAACACAAGGGCCTTGAAAAAGGAACCAAAAAATCATAGTATTTCCCTATTTCTGCATATTCGGTGTTGATAAAATCCGCCAACTGAAAAAGTAAAAAATCTGAGAGCCATCTGCACGTTGTCGTCATTGTGTCTATTCTACACTGTTTGGTACAAATAATCGTCAGATTCTGGAATAGATTATAGGATGTTTTATGTCAGCATTGTTCCTCCACAATAATTGTCGTTCTGATCCAGAGCTGCTGGCTCAACAACAACAACTGCCGAGGTTTCGTTGTGAAATGTTTATGCATCCCACCTACAGTTCATATAATCTTAAAACTCTGAAGAACATGGTGCAAAAGTGATAATTTTTAACACCAAGTGTTTCAAAGTTTGAAAGTATTTGGATTTCTGTTGTTATGAAGTGAGAATTTAGAGAAATATTTAGAATTTTGAGGAGATTTTCATTAAGTGATGTTCTCTTTCTTGTTTAATAGGAAAATAAGAGAATGGGAAGACAAAGTGGAAGGTCAGAGATTGACCACTCTGTGGCTGGGGATCAACCTTGAAAAGTGCCAGTTCGGTGAATGGGCCGGTGTTATGGATTATAATAAAGTTAGCAGTCTGATACTATAAATCTTGTCGATACTGCTTATTTCAGTGGTGGTGGAGTTTTTTACACAAGAAGTTCATATATTACTCTGAACGACAATCATCCGTTCCAGCATCTGAACAGCTTCTTGTTCGGTTAACATTTCTTCATTGACGATGAATCCAGACGGCTGTCACATACTGGCCAACTGTCATCAAATAGCGATTGTCTCCCACGCCGGTAAACAGAAATTGGCTTCATGTTAGAGTGAGATTTTTATGCAGAAAGTCAGCAAGAAGACAACTGCAATTGTTTCAATAGACTTCCAAGTATCTCTTTACGGACTTTGAGATTTTATCAGGATAAATAAATTCTCATTATATAATACATTAGTTCACAAATTAAATTATATTCTCATTTATGTATATGGTTTTCTAGACTGCGTTTTGAACTCTTTTAAGATGATTTCGGTTTTTGCTTAGCATTAAACCAAAATCTAAAAGATCAAGCCAGTCATTTCATTTGTAAAACAAAAAACACTTTATTAGCTTTTAGAAAAAACTGGTACAAAATATTTTGACACCGGTGAAACAACGATACTAGAAGAACAAAACTACATCACAAGATACATTCAAAACATTCAACTTTTTGTTAAAATTTAGTTTAAATAACAGCAGAATTACTTAAATTGTTTTCACTACAACTTCACAACAGTCAGTAAATTGTTAATTCATGTCCAATTTTTACATTGATTATAGATAAATACACATGCGTACAGTCAAGTACAACACAGAAATATAAATCACGTATTTATGGTAATAGCAACAGATAATATACCTTGTTTCATTTTAAATATGAACATCTCCGAGTAATTTAAAAACATACAAGAAAAAAAAAATGACAATTCATGCATTAAAGTTTTCATGCAGCTTAACTTTTCAAAATCCTTTTCTTTTATACTGACTCATGGTCTTTCGTTAAGAAATGACAAAGCAGCGGCGGTTTTGGGGATTTCCCTGTCCTAGGTAGTGCTCACTTTGAGGATCCGGTTTAGTTTCATATTTCAACATATTCTAAAATAAACCTACATGCTAATAGTTTATGTTGGGCTATTTTTTATTTTAGTAACTTGGTAAAAATATGTAGGGGCGGATCAAATGAAAAGGGAACAACAGCTATACTTGCACAAAAATACACCAAATTATGATAAATTGCATAAAATAGTGTGTAATAGTAGAGCGATAGATATGAAAGATATCCTCTACTGCAGAATTAATTTGCCTTGGGTCACATTTGTGGAAGTTCAAAATTATCATCCATCAATCAATCGGTGGTCATTTCAACAACATCTGCATCATGCTTGTGATGAAGGAAAAGACAATTGATGTTCATTCTTTAATGGCAGAAGGTGGTGGATTTCGATAATTGCATTGATGGATGCGGTGTAGAATAGAAGATAAGAAAGACATTCTCTACTGCAAAAGGGATTGCCCCTTGATAATCGCATGAAACATGATATGCGTCTGTGGTAGTCCAACAGTTTCATTCATTCATCAGTCGGTTGCTATTTCAGCAGCACTTGCATCATGCTTGTTATTCAGGAAGAGAGACATGATGTTTTTTTGATGGCAGAATGTGTTGGATTTCGATAATTGCATCGATGGATGAGGTGCAAAGTAGTAGATAAAGATATTCTCTTCTACTAAAGGGATTTACCATTGGTAATCGCACGAAGTTACGTGATATGCATTTGTGGTAGTCCAACAACTTCATCCATCCATCAATTGGTTGGAAATGCTGTTGTCATTTCAACAGCATTTTCATCCTGCTTGTGATCAAAGAACAGACACATGATACTCGTTCTTTAATGGCAGAATGTGTTGGAGTTTGATAATTGCATCGATGGTTGGGGTGTAAAGCAGTAGATAAATATATTCTCTATTGCAGAAGGGATTTGCACCAGGTAATCGCACGAAACCACTTGATATGCATTTCTAGCATCTAAGAAATATCGTCCTGCAGACAGTCGATCTTCATTTCCACAGTGTCCATATAATCTTACGATTAAAGATTAGAGATATGATGTTATTCAGAAATTAATTTTAGTGGCAATAGGTGTTAGATTTTGCGGTGGGTGAATAAGTGTATGGTAAACGCCCACAGCCATTGAATTGTGGTTAAAACTGCAAAGCGTTTACCGCATTTGTTGCAGTGGTTTTGCTCCATGTCATGGCCATTCGCACATTAAGTAAGACGAAGGCTCTTCGGCAGATAATGCTACAAAGCTCATCATGTAGTTCCTATCTTTCAATATGTGATTACTAAATGCTTCTTCCTTTGAAAAATATATTGAAACGTCGCCTTTACCAATTCGAACAGAAAATACATTTACACTCTTTGTTTCAGTGGCTGAAGGTGTCGTATTTTTAGAATCGCATTGTGAGGAGAATGCTCCCTGACATTGGTTTGTGTACAAAAGTGCTGCGTCTCCACGTCCGTTGGAGTGATTTTGCTCTATGGCAAGACATGGACACTCATACAATAAGCAAGACGACAAAGCTTTGGCACACCCACCATATAGTTTAGATCCAGAAAAAGATATGTTTAATTTTCCAATTCGGGCAGCAAAGTCGTGGGCACTGTTTTTTTTCAGTGGCAGAATCTGTTGGATTTTGAGAATTACATTGAATAAAGAAGTGTAAGGAGAATGCTCCGGGCTATATGTTTGAGTTCAAAACTTGTGCATGAGTTTCTGTGTTCATTGGAGTGATTTTTCTCTTTGGCAAAACATTGGGCACTGCCACGATAAGCAAGACGTCGAATCTTTGACGCACAGTGTTGGAACACCCACCATATAATCCAGATCCAGAAAAGGTTATTTAAATGTTTCCTTTACAATTCGAACAGTGAAGTCATGGGCACTTCATTTTTAGTGGCATAAGCTGTTAGATTTTAAGAAATGCAACAGTGAAGGAAAGACGATTTAAGTACGGAGGAGAAAGTTTGCTGTCATTGACTCGTTTTCAGAACTGGTGCAAGTATTTCCGTATTCGATGGAGTCATTTTGCTCCATAACAATGCATGGCCATTCGCACACTTAGGAAAATGACGATGCTTTGGAGGAGAGTGTTGGAATACTTGTCATGTAGTCCTATTCTATCAACACGTGACTTTAGAATGCGTCTTCCTCTAAAAAAGATATTGAAGCGTCGTCTTTTTAATTCAGACAACAAAGTCATGAATGTTTTTTTTAGTGACAGAAGGTGTTGGAGTTTTAGAATTGCACTGAGGGATAAAGAAGTGTACTGAGAAAATTCATTGTCATTGACTCGTATGCAAGACAAGTGAAATCGTTTCCATATTCTCTAGAAAGCTTTTGCTCCATGACAATACTTGGACACTCGTACACTAAGCAAGACGAAGAAGCTTTGGCGAACAGTGTTAGAACACCATCCATATAATCCTGATCTTTCAACATGTGACTTTCAAATGCTTCTTCTTCTAAAAAAATGTCACCTTTCAAATTCTTTCAGCAAAGTCATGGTCACTGTTTGATTTTGTGGCAGAAATTCTATTTTGAGAATCCCATTGAAGGATGAAGAAGTGTACGGAGAAAGTTCACTGTTATTGTTCCATATACAAAACTAGTGCAAGCGTTTTCACATCCATTGGAGTAATTTTGTTCCATGACAATACATGGACACTCGTACTCTAAGCAAAACAACGAAGCTTTGACGAACGATGATGGAATTTCTATCACATAGTCCCGGTCTTTCAACATATAACTTTCAAATGATTATTCTTCTGAAAAGTACATTGAAAAGCCATCTTTTTATTTCGAGCAGAAAAGTCATGGGCATAGCTCAAAATTGGGTACAATCTCAGTCAAACCGTTTCTATGAACGAAGAACCACCACTTAGCAAACCAATAGGACAAGTGCTTGTGCATATTTGGCCATTATTTTCAAAAATAAACTATGCCATTTCATTCTGAGGCATCTGTTTCGTTTTCAATTAATCCGCCCTTATATGTGTATATAGTTATAATGATTCATATTTACGAGTCATTTGCTCTTGTATACTATATTATTTAAGGAGAATCTCAATACTAAATAAATGCTGTAATAACTAAGCAAACGTGATGGTATTTGATCATAATATAACGAAATAATTGTATTTAAAAATTGGAAAGTTAAATTATATTTTATAGAATGTATAATTTCTTATTTATTCGGCAATTAGACTAAGCATTTTTTAAAATTGGCAAGCTTTAATCACCTCTTATCATAGAAGCTCTAGGCAACTGCCTAGTAGGAAATCCGCCACTGTGAACAAATAAAACATTTTCTACACAAAATGGACGTCAAATACAATAAATCAAACAATTTAAGACGTTGGTCTTCATCTGAATTCAGAAGAAGTGAGTTGAAACATTAGATATGTGATATCTTGAATCCTTTTAAACACATACATATGCACACCCGTACTTGGTTGTGGTGCGTCCGGTTTGCCTAGAAAAAGAGAAGCAAAGAATTAATAATTTACATAGTGAATGTTTCATATTCAACATGCATCACGAATGGTAGTAAAAATAATAAAATAATCAATGAATATATAAGATGTTAGTTAAGCAAATTATAAAGACATAAAAAAATGGAGTTATTCAAATATACTTGGCAAAACTTGAGATTCAAATACTTTAAAATTAGATAATGGACGCTAGAATTGTTCAAAGTATTCTTTATGATATTTTTAGATATTTTTAATCATCACGAGATATCTCAAAGACAATACATCCTGACTAAAGTAAGGGAGGCACACATTATTATTAGCATCATCCTAAGTAAAGCAAGGAAAACAAATTATATCATTAGTGTCATCCTAAGGGATTTTACTCATTCAATCTGATTGTTTTCATCCTGAGTAAAATAAGGGAAGTAAACTTTATTATTAGCGTCAACTTTATTATTATTTTATTAACTTTTGTGCAAAGAAGGAGGGATTACGGCATGATTCCTAGCTGTGCTAAGAAACGAAAGAATTTTAATTGGAAGATTTCAAATTCCATTCTCATGTTGTCTTAGAACTATTTAGAAGTAGTAAACTTATGTCAATTTTAATTACGAATTACTCGCTGTAGACGGGCTGGCTGCAGAAAGGTTCCCTCAAAGAGAAAAACAAACTAAGGTGCAGTTACTTCTGAATGATCTCCAGAAATTCAATTTATCTCAAATCGTGGAATTAAATCTATATATATAATATGATCAAAAGTATTGAAAATATTGATTTACATATTTATATTAGATTGTCTCTAACCCAGCATTCGTTACTCCGATGCGCCTACCTGTTGAATTCCCCTCTTGGAACATGTTCTTCAGTGAAGAGACATTTTATCCTGATGAAACAAGAAGCCTTCAACTTTTCAACACATGATTTATCTATTTAACCCTTTGTGATAGATGCCACCACAGTGGCATCTTTCGCAAGTATTCGTAAATCTATATACCTTTACTATGCCACCCATATCTAAATATCTATATATATATATATATATATATATATCGCTTTGAAACCACCGCAGAACTTCAGATCGGGGATTGTTTTGCAAAATATCACTCTTTGGAAAATTACAGAAATTAAAAATTTGTTTTTATATATTATAAGCACTATTAAACGTAATAAATCAGTTTCAACGAATTCAGTGTTTTCTAATATCCGTATATTTGCTTTAAATCACTAAGGAAGATATAACTCTGAAAAGCTAAATTTGCTCCTACTACTGATACTCCCATCAGAGAAATTTGCCGATCACAAAGGGTTAAAGTACTCCTATTTATCATTTTAACATAATATTTTTCACCTTAATATACAGTTTGTTGGTTGCCCCCAATTATAAAAATGCATTACTGCAATCAGAAATGTCTGTATAGCTCTATATAGTCCCGTCTTCTCTATTATCTGACATAACATAATACTATCTTGAGACTCCGGTGCCTATAACATTGAATTTTCTAGCCAATTAGTTGAGCACTCAATAGAAGGAAAAAATAGGAAAGAAAACTTTTAAAAAATTATAAAAATTGATAATTAACAATGTGGTATTACAGTTACGGGCCTGCGTCCTGACATATGAGTAGCGTGTCTTCCCCATGACCCGGTTTGGGCAGGGCTGCTCTTCTGTGTTTTGTGTGCGAGGTGTGTGAATGTGCCACTCAGTAAAAAGGAAAGCCTCTGCAAGTACCTATGCAACCTCTCTCTCTTCATCAAATTCAGTCACTATTTATGTCGACAATATAGCAAGTATACAAGCCTCAAGTTCTCCAAAATCCAATATTCAACTAGCAAGAGATACATTCACCCTTCTTCTTGTAAATTCTCACGTTAAAATCTCATGGATCAAGACACTATATGTATGTTATTTAGGCTATACACGCATGTAGGCTATGACGAGAATGAAGCGTCGGATAAACTAACCAAAACAGCGGCTAGTGCTAATCAAGATCGGAATACGATGAAGCTTCAAATATGTCATCTGAAGAAAATCCTCCAAACCGAGATGCTGTCAAGATGGCAAAAGGAACGGGAATCCTGCGAAATAGGCCGGTCCACATTCAACATAATACCGAAAGTTTTTACTACGCGACCAACTGGAACAGAGCAGATATCCTTTTCTTCACCAGACACGGCCCATTCCCAACATACCTACACAGATTTCATCTGGCCAACCGTCCTTGCTGTAGCTGTAAGGAGATAGGATCCCCAATTCACTATACCACCGAATGCTTACTGACTCTCTCATTTCAAATGAGAAAGCCAGAACCAAGTCTTGGGAAGAATTGTATAGCAGAGTTGCATCGAATACCGTTTCACGCAGCAAGATCCACTCCATAGTAAATCATATTCACAAATACCGAGACCGCTTCAGGACTACACAATAGCCGAGACCAAAATGCCAATCAAAATAAGCCGACATTATAACTTCAAAAGTCCTTTAGAAGTGCAGATCTCAAGAAGGAAAACAAAACCACAAGAGCCAGATGGACGCTACAGTTTATTGACTCTACAGTGATTGTTCATTTGCTAATACATGTCACACAGATGTTCTCAAAGTAATTTATCAATCTTTTCCTTTTATTTAGTATTCTTATTTTCCTGTAAGTTTAACCCATAGTCACCATTTGTTTAAGTATTGTTTTTCCCTCCCTCAAATTATTACTTCATCAAAAACGGAATACAATCGTGTAGGTTATGACACCAATGGGATTCTCTCAGGAGATACCTGGATGGTTTGTTTATTCTTTATTTAATTTTTTTCTTTATTTTTTCCCTTCCTTCCATTCTGTGCCTATCCAACTGGTTAGATAACTTATTGTTGTAGGTGCCGGTGGAACAGGATGGCGTTATGTTATATAAAAAGGAGATGTACAAGAGAATGTGAAACATGAAGCAGCTAAGTCGTGTTCTTGCCGTAATTGGCACTACTAATCAAACAAGAGACGCTCATTTCGGTTCAAATCGCAGACAGATAACTGCCAAAGGGCTTGCAAAGTGCCATAAGTAGCATTAATAAAACAACCTATTATACATTTCAGCAAGAGTTTTCTATACCTCTTTGACACTTTGAAACAAAAACTATGTCATTCCCAAATACAATAAGATAGAGATGTGAATAAGATGTAATAATTTTGTAAAGTGCCATAAGTAACAACAACAGTTACGAGGGAAGGAATTTAACCAGATTGTGATGACTGACGTTAGCTATTGACTTAGGTCTTGAAGAGGTTTTGGTATTTGTGTACGTGATTTATTATAGCATGGAACTTGCAGCTAGAAAGGATACTCAATGCAACTCTCAAATACCATTCTTTCTAGAGATTTGTTTTACTTCTTTCTAGAGATTGGTTTATTTTTGTCTTTTTAGTGATGTGGTAGAGTTAGCATGCAATTGGTTGCACAGTGAATTGGCGATTCTATCTGTGTGTGTAGCTTATCCCACCTGATAGACAGTAACATCAAACCAGGTCCATGAGCCCGAATGCTTTTAAACAATGTAACATTGCATCAGGACTTGAGAACTGCTAGCCTTTATTGAAGCCAATGCAAGTCACAATGTGGGCAGGAGCAGCTTGAGTCGCATTGCATTTTGGACACGTGGGGATACATTTTGTGGCCCATCACACGACGTTGTACACGAGTGTGTGCCCTTCGAAATCTAGCGAGAGTTATCTAATTGCTCTCGTTACCAACCCGAATTAAACCAGCACCAGAGCGACTCTCCGCATACCATTCCTGCCCTCCTCCAAGAACAGATATCTTGCCTAACCCTGGTGACGATTTCTGAAAAAGTAAGGCAGCCACCATGAACAGTAAGTAACCTTATGACTGTACTCTCGGATCCGACTATCAGCAATTTCATTTCCGTGCACATTCACAAGAGGCAGAACCCACTGAAAGGTGATCTTAACATTGAAAATCAAGCGATTCAAAAGCTGGATGGTGTTCTTAGTCCCCATGACTCCACCATTAAGATAAATGGTAAATAGAACTTTGGCTGTCACCCAGAATCCAAATGTGCTATTCTATCTTCCCACAGCTATCGTATACAGAGTTGGCTAAATGGAATTTGTATAGTTATGTTGGGAATGGGTCATGTCCAATAAAGACCAGGACATCCGTTCTGTTCAATTTGGCTGAGTGGAGACAGAACTTTGGGTATTATAATGAATGTGGATTGGCATGTTTCGCCTTCTTCACATTCTTTTCGTAATTTTGTCGTAATCTTTCTATTATACGTCAACTATCCAGCTCAATACGTGTCGGATTAGAAAATGTCTATTTTAATTTCTTCACAAAGTTGAAAGAATGCCCACCAGCAGGAATGAGTGTTATGAAATGTTTTCGAACATGAGTTACCTCAAGTGATTAGTACCCTAAATTTTGCCTTTTTTTGAATTCGTGAAAAATTTAATAGGTGGATATGAATATTTATCTAAATATAGTGAGACCGAAATGCAGAAAAGTAGGCATGCACTCTTTGATGTACTAAAAATAGAGGATTAAAGGACTGCTATTAGAAACTTTCAATTTATGAGTGGTTCTTATCAAAAGAAACTTAAATTCCACCATCAACTTAATTTCACCAGTCTCGATGGGAGGGAAAAACATTTTAATCTTTTAAAATGTTTTTATTTGTGTAAGTAAACAGATTTAAAAGTTTCTAAATAAGCGGAACATGAAAAACATTTGTTTGTTTATATTAAAACATGGTTGGATAACATTATCGACAATTGGTGCTCTATTTAATTTTATACTATTTAAAAAAATATTTTAAAGGGAATTATAACCTATATAAATACGGGTATTTCGCTAATTACTTTGAAGAAATTTTGGAGTCATATGCAGTATATAATTGAAGAGCCGAGCATTTAACAATTTTAATTAAAAAGAAAACGTTAATATGGCACCATAATAGCAACATATAGAACTTGAAACGGGAGAATATTATATCCGAAAGAATATTGTTTACTTCAATGTAGTTCCTAGTCTATTATTAGATAAGATTTAATACCATCTATTCTGTTTTTTCAGAATAATTTTATTAAACATTAATCTTCGATATTGTAATGGCAGTCGATTTTTATTTAAAAAATTTTTTTAATAAAACTTTGTAATAAATAGTTACAAACGAAGTCAATCAGAATTTAATCCTATAATGACGTTCTCAGGCAATATGATGTTATTATTTAACGGCAAAATATGCCGTTTCGTTGTTGAAATGATAACAACGAATAATATATTAATTGAGTTAAATATTATAAAAAATAATTAATTCCTTAAATTTATGAAAGGGAATGTCGACATAAATTGTGGATCCAGATCTTTGAACAAGAGATGATTCTTATGAAAAAAACATTTTGCAAATTCTGAGTTGTTAATGATTTAGACGGAAGATGGGTTAAAGTGAGGCAACAGGCGGTTAGAGAGTATTTCCCTCGGTTATTAATAGGCTTGATGATAAGTTAATATACCAAATTTCATAAATTTAGCTGAAATCGCTTTTGAATTCTCCTGTTCATTGACAGACTTAATTTCAAAAATATGTTTTAGCCACTGATGGAGCTCTGAATAGTTTAGAATCGTCAAAATCTCGCGCTCGCACTTTTTGATGATCGCGATTCTTTCATTTGTTAAGACACTTCCATGAAACCTGGGAGAAATTTTGAGATTTTAACTTACAAAAAAGAAACAGTATTTCTAGTCTATTATTTCTGAAGTTTTACTGTTGTGTTGTTGTGGTTTATCCCGCCTGGTTGATAGTAACATCAAAACAGGCCCATGAGCCCGAAAGCCTTCAAACAATGTAACACTGCCTTTGGACTCGACAACAGTTGGCCTTTATGGAAACCGATGCAGGTCAAAATGTGGGCAGGAGCAGCTTGAGTCACATTTCATTTCAGAGATATGAGATAGACTTTGTGGCCACATGACGTTGTACACGAGTGTGTCGACTTCGAAATCTAGCAAGAGTTGTCTGATCACGCATGTTGCCAACCTCAACTAAAACAGCTCCAGGACGACTTTCCGCATACCATTCATGCACGGGGGCCCTCCTCCAAGAAAAGCAGATATCTTGCCGGACTCGGATGGCGATTTCTGAAAAAGTAAGGCAGCCACCATGAGCAGTATCCTTATGGCTGCTCTATCGGGCCAAACCACCAGCAATTTCATTTTCGTGCACATTCACATGGGACTGAACAAACTGAAAGGTGATCTTAACATTGGCATTTAAGCGATTCAAAAGCTGGATGATGTTACTAGCCGTGCGGTCCTCATGTCACCACCATTCAGATAAATGCTAAATGGAACTTACACTATCACCCAGATTCCAAATATCAGTGCAAACTTTCGCAGTTATATAATATATCAAAGGCTCTTCAATAGTTATAAGTTCTGCAAGGAACACTGAGCTTTTGTCAGGGTTTCTTATACAGATCCCAATGCGTTTTTCTTTTTTAATAAAAAATCCATTACCCTAAAGAGGGCCTTCATTCATGCTGCCATCAATTTATATCTGTATCGCATCATAAGGGATTTTATCGATATGAAGGTTTACTTAATATCGTAAATTCTGTTACTATGATATCCATGAGATAATTGAACTAGATATGTAGAATGTAGAATAAGAGTTGTCACATAACAAAACGAGCTGTCATGTCCATTGAAAAGGAGAATATTTTTGAAATAACTGACATTTTTGATAAATTTAATCCATATTTTAAAATGATATAAATATTTATTTTACGGAAATGAGACAGAATATCAATTTATTCTCGCTCTTTCAAGTTTTGTTACTTTTCTGAAAAAATATGAAATTCTGAAATTCGTCATTGAGCTGTATGAATTGATGTAAAGTACATTCTGAGAAAAATATTGTATTCTTGATGTTGCACAATTTTTCGAAAAGGTTACATCCGATATAACAAGCTTTTAAACTTTAACCAAAAATGGGTTAGCTACTATTTGAAGTACTTTCCAAGAAAAATATTGAGTTTTTATGCTTCACAATAATTTGAGAATTTTTCCCACAGGATAACAAGCTGTAAAATTTCTTCCAAAAAATTATATAATAGTTTGGTAAAAAGTTAGATTTAAATTTATTATGCAATGTTAAATTTTTGTACTATAATTTTAAAACAATTCTTTAAGATATATTATTAAGTTTGGACTAAATTTAAAAAAAATATATGAAACAGTTTTGTTTTTGAATTTTTACATAAAATCGACAGAAAAAATTAAATTATATACAGGGTGATCGGTAAAGTCCCATTAAACTTTTTAAATTCTTATTAAAAGCTTTTTAAGAAAGATTACAGCTTTCTAGGTGGCAAAATAAGGAAGTTATTGAAAATAACTAAAAAAATAAACGATATCGACCAAAAAGTTCTATTCGAAAAACATAAATGATACCATAATAAAAACACAAATCTTATAAAAACACAAGACTTATCTGTAAAACTGGTGGAGATACTTGCTGTTAAAATTATGAACTTTCCATGACTTGAAAAAGGGTTCGTTCTAAATTTGAAAAATGCATTCTCCGATATTATCATGCAGTCTTTACAAATTAAGCAGCGGAGAGATGAATTTCAAACAATGAGCCATCGAAAGTATACAACGAACAAAAATTATAAAAACGTCTGTAAAATGCACTAAGGGATGTTGGAATCTGTGGATCCGAACCCACAATTTTCCAGCAACTATCAAGATTCCCAATTAAAAATGCACAAGCGCATGCTGGTTTAATTGATCAAATACAATTTTCAACACACGTGTCACAATGCTGTTTAGCAACACATTTTTATTAATCTGTGTTTTTTGCTTGTTCTTTTTTACCACACTGAATAACGGGCTTCAGCATCTAGCATTTTTCTATCTGTATAAAGTTTACAGGGAGAAAATATTTATTTTTGTTGCTGTATGATCGAGAGGTTTCATTCAGGTATCTTAATACTTGTACAAAGAATGAGATTTCGTAAATTTTTAATCGTCTCCCTTTCCGAATAAGATTTCCAGATTTTTTTGCCATTTTTTTTATTTATTTTCTCCTTTTTTTAAAAAAATTTCACTGCGTTTTCCCTTAAATTGGAAAAGAAGTATGATAAATCTGTGGTATAAATTTTTAAATTTTAGGATGAACTCTTTAGAAATCACAGAAATTTCCTAATTTTAATTCCGCCAATTTTACAAATGACTCCACTAAACTTTTTTTTGTATTTTATTATGCTATGGTGTACATTTTTCTAGCTGAACGTTTTGGTCGATTCTGGTCGATGCCCTTTATTTTTTATAACTTCCTTATTTCGCCATTAGAGTCTGTAATTCTTCTCAATAAATTCAGCATAGTCATTTTACTATAGGTACGCGTTACTTCCCTAATTATACAAAACGTCGTTTTGAATTTAAAAGGAAAAAGACTTTAGCGATCACCCCATATATATCAGATAAAAACTAAAATGGGAAGAAATTCCTTTTTTTTTGCTGGAAAGAAATTGCAGAAAGTACTATAAACTTAAAACTTTCTAGTTTAGAGGCTTATCAAATGATTTAGAATCTTATCAAACTTTTGCAGACGACTTAAAATATAAACTACGTAATTCCTGAGGTAAGAAAAAACTATTTCTGTCCAATCTTTAAGTATTTGAGTTTGAGAAATAAGCTGTATTTCTATCTGATTTTTAAATATTAGTTTTTTTTTCATTTATAAATAACATGAAATTTATGATAATATTTAGGTTATTTATCATGTAATTAAAGTTTTGTAATGGTTAATATTATATATCAATATTATAAAAGCCCTAGATTTTTTTCAATACTTTGAAAAAACAGAAAATTTTAAAATAAATTACATAAAAGAATATTTTAAAAATAAACTGCTATTAGTGTACGAAAAAAGTGAAATGCACTATACTTATTTTAATTATAAGAATTTATTGGTTTTTATTCATAATTTATTTTTATGAGTATAATGAGATCTTAAAAACAGTTATCTTTTTTATCAAATTATCCACCAGATGATGTTACTAGTATGAAATCAAAATTTAATTAAATTAATCTATTAGCTAGTCCATAAAGTACTGAAAATAATAAAATAGTATACTTCCGTTAATAAAACGAAATTGTTAAAAATTTCAAAAGTATAGTATATCCGGAAATAAGTGAAAAAAATTATTACAAATTAGCATTCATACAAACATGAAACAAATGAAATTAAATGAAAATGAATATTAAAATCAATATATAACGAATATAATAATATTGGCATTAAAAACATAATTGTATCTAGATATATTGTAAGATATGAAATTATTGTCAATAAAATACGAAATTTAAACATCTACTTTATCAAATAGACAAATAAATACAGATTTTCACTTATGAAAAGAGTATCAGTAATAAATTATCATTTGAAAATGGACCACAATGTTGTTTTATAAGCGAAATTAATAGAAAACAAGATATTTTGCTTTCAAACAAAATTATTTTTCTTATTGGAAATATATAGAAACTAAATTTGTTTTATAGTTGCTCATAAAAATTTAAAATGATTTTACAGTTTTAATTAATTTCGGAAATCCATTAAATCTATATAAAATTTAAAATAAAATAAGAATTAATTAATACATTTTAAATAATTACAGCTTATATATAATTTAATTAATACTTTCGCTTATATTCCACATATAAATGAGTAAGTATGGCATTTCCATATCTGTATATATTACTTCCTACCGAAATTACCATAAATTTTTCCGGCGAAAAATTATTAGTCATTTTACAAAATTAATACTCCATTAGCTGAAAATATTCCTTATTTCCTTATTTATTAAATTTCTCACTATAAAGTGTATGGAGTAGGATTTTATTAGAAATTATTTTATACTAAATGATGAAATCTGTCATATTTAACATAATTCAAAGCCCAATAATCGCCAGCAATTACATTTATTTGACCGCATTGACTAAGTTATGACTTAAATTATACTTTTCCTGGCCAATTTCAATAATTTCTGTTTTTCATCTTTGGAAAGACTGTTATCTAGGAAAGAGAGTTTTTTCTTTCTAAATCCATTAGTTTTAGTAGTATTATTTTGCAAAATAATGCTACTTTTAGATAATAAATTTTCTATAATTTCTTAACAGATTTTCTGAATTAATATTTATCATCTTATTGTTATGATACTCTTTATCAAATGCTCTACTGAGAAGAACGATTATTTTCCCTTAAGAATTTATAAAATATCTTACTTACTAAATAAGTTTAAACCTTATATGATCAAGAGTCTAGCTTCTTGATAAGCACATTTATTTAAATTTCTCATAAATTACATTATGTATTCCATTTTTATACCTTCGCTTTTTAGTTGGTAATACTTTCAATGCTACTGACGAGATATCTCGTTTTTTAGATACTTCCAATAACAAGTTTCCGTGAGCTAAATCTTATTATAGTTTAGATAGGTTGAACCATCTATTTAATCGACACCTGAAAAATATCTATACTTTTTTCAAATTGCCAAAAGAGACAAATTTTAGCCCAGAGAAACTTGTAATTGGAAGCATCTAAAAGACGAGATATGTCGTTGGTAGAGGTGAAAATGTTAATGATAGCAGTTCTTATAGCACATCTCTATTAATTAGCTAAAAATTAAGTAATATTTCCTTTTAATTAGTTTTTATGTTTTGAAACTATAAGATGGCGCTATTAGTACAGAATGAAAATTTAATTTAACAATGATTACCAAATGTCCAGAAAATGTAAAATAATTTAATTTTTTTTATAAATGTCAGAGAAATGAGAAATCAGTTTTTCCCTAACTAACCACCAGGTGGTGCCACATGGATGGAACAAAATTTTAATTGAATTAATCGGTTAATTGGCAATTTCTGAAAATATTAAAGTAGCTTATTATCATCACGGATACTTTGATGTAAGACATTTCAAAACTTTAACAATGATTACAAAACCAGTAGTACTAACTATAACAAATAAATGAAATTTGTTAATATATAAAATATACTAACAAATAACCCAAACAAAATTACGGAAGTCAATGTAATACATTTCAGTTTATTTTTTTTTTCCTTTTTTAATAAAAATATTTCTCAATTTATATAAATACGTTATCTTTAAAAATTAAATAAAATTCATAAAATAACTATCACAAGAATTTTGTCAACTCTTATTATTATTTTATTTGTCTGTTAGAAGAATATTTTCCATAATGACCGTATCTTTATATCCAATTATAAAAATTGCTAAATGCCAATGCTAAAAAATTATTCTGCAATTCTGTTTAAGCAAATTTACTTTAATATTTGTAAATAAGCAACTATTCTTTTTCCTCAGAATATTTTCGGAACGAATTTGATTTTATTCTATTATAAAAATGGGAAAAATCTTTTCTCTTAAATATAATTTTCAATAACGACTGTTATGTGCTTTGAAAACCTGATTCACATACATTTCCTTTAAGTAATAATTGCTCCCCGCCTACGCATCTCAAGAAATTACTGCTTGCAAAAGCTCGAACCGTAATTATTTTTTCTCTTCAAATAACAAAAAAGCTTCTGAGTTGGATAGACTTTTATGGTACAAATTAAAACGCTTTCAAAAATTTCAATACATTTTAATGCGTTTTTCTGAACGTTTTCTTGATGGGGAAATTTTATTTCTATTTTCGAACCACCTTATTATGCGGTTAAAATTTTACATACTGCTATTTTTCTCTCGCTCACTTCGTTCATTTATATTTTATCCTTTGAATTGAAAGAACGGGGAATGCAAATAAATTCGTCTTAAAATAAATAAAGAGTTGTTAGTTAACTACCTTTAATGGTTAAGTCTAATTTCAAAAAAAAAAAAAAAAACGAAAGAAAAGAAATAAAAAGAAAGAAACAGGAGCTCTCTTGTCGGTGGTAATAAAGGTTTTAAGATTACCTTATAAAAACATTTATACTGTATATGTTATTAACGCACTTTTATTAGGATGCTTAAAGTTTATTTTATTGCAGTTTTTTATATTTTGTAGTTTTCAAGTTTAAATTCATTATTATAAACATTTTGGCATCAATGTTTTACAGAATTCAATGCCACCAGGTGGAACCACTAGTTTGAAATCAAAATTTAACTAACCCAATTAAATAACAAACATTTAAATTGTATTATTATTAAAAAAATGAATTTCCATTGAAAACACATACATTTTCAAAATTTCAAAAATATCAAATATATGTCGATTGAAAAATTTCATCTTTACAAACATGTAACTAATTAAATGACACTGTAAAAAGTAATATATTTTACTGTTATATTTTTCACTCAAAAACTAATTTGAAAATAGTAGTCGTTTTTATTTTTGAATTTTGAAATATTTCCCATAGTTAACCTATTCACCCATAGAAATATTTCACATAAGTTAATAAAATTTTTGCAACTGCCTATTACTCATTCTAATGAAAATGTTTATTAAAATTTTACTGACAGAAAACTAAATTTAATCAGTAAAAATAATAATAATAAATAAAATGCTGGATGCTGTAATTTTTTGCGCGATTGACGTATGCATTAATTGTAATTGCAAGCAATTACTAGATTCATCCACTAAAACCCACTCCTTTATATTAAGTTTCAAGAGCGGGACAACTTTTTACTAAATAATAAAGAATTTTCGAAGCTTATTTACTTGCTACAGGCTTATATTTTGATTATAATCATAAAAGCGTCTTTTTTTGAGGATATTACTTTAAATGAATTTTCGAATAAATTTTTAGAAACAGATAACATATCATTTTACGTACCTTTCTAGTAGCAATACTAATAAACCTTAACTGACAACTTATGAACTTACATGGAATCCTTTTTTATTTTGTGATGTAATTCTGGGACTTATTCTAGATTCTGTTGGGATTCTAGATGAAATATGTCGCCAAACTATTTACAATCATAAAGTGACGTTACTTCATAATGCTTCTGAATTTATTTGCTTGTTATTTGAAAAAAAATCCTGATAATACATCAATCTCATCAAAAAACTGGGATCAAACATACAGCGGTTACTGAAATTTTTGAAATATTTGGAAGCATCTGTTTGATGTAAACTCCATTAAAAGTATTTTCCACTGTATGATTATTTTCAAAATCACTTTGAAATTTTGACACTAAACATGAGTATTTTTCTTAATAATAGTTGGATAGAGTTTTTGCATCCATATAGGTTGTTATAAAAATGTCAGGATTTTGAAATGTAAATGGCATGTCTTTTGCAAGATTAAAAGACCATAAAGATTATATTTTCTTTGAAAACAATGAACATGAATCTTTTTTTTCGAAATAATGTAACTTATTTACTACTAAGCAATAATATGTATATTAAGTAATTCTATTTAATTTAATTTGACTGCTATATAATAATTTCAATAAAAGCAAGTAATACAACATTTCTTGTAATTTCAGAAAAAAATGAATGCTTCAAGTTGTACCTTCAACGGTTTATTTTAAAGCTTTATTGTACAATTCTTATGTCGTAATTGCAATATATTGTGCATTTATTAAAAGTAGTTATTTATTGTAGTTATTAAATTTTTCAATAATTATTTTTTTATTTATTAAAAGTACTTATGTATTGAAGTTATTAAGTTTTTCAATAATTATTATTTATTTATTTATTAAAGTTACACGTTTTTTAATTGTCGATTATTTATTGAACTATTTAATGGTTAAAATAAATATTTATAGCCGTTTTTAGATTAAATCTTGTCGTTTCTACTTGTTCTTGTTGATTAATTTATTTTCTTGACATTTTAAGGAAGAGTTTTTCTTAGTTAAAATTTTTGAATAAATCAAATTTTGTCCCCTTCAATTTCACACTTCCAAGTTTCACTGTATAAAATTTTTCACAAATTTCCAAAATATAAAAAGAAAAATTAATGTACAAAATATTAGTAACAAAATACCAAACAAAGCCCAGAATTAAAATATAATAATTTTTCATATTAAGAAACAACCTTGACACGCTTTTGAGAGCAGATGTTTTAAACTACAACTGAATCTTCAATTCTTATGATACAGGCGAGTGTTTGAATACATTACATTACGTCATTCTTCTAGCACATATTGATTGACATTTGCAGCAAACGATTTCACCATTTTCCAGTCAATTCGCAAAATGACCATCATTCTTACTGAGTAGCAATTTTTGAGATTTTTATCGAATCGAAATTACTTTTGTATCGAAATTTTTCTTGACTATCAGTCGGACAGAAAGCTTGTTTCAAATAGATTTGAAACTATTCTTCTGAATTTCTTTTCATTTTGTTAGTGGATAAAGAGATGCTTTGAAACTATAAAGCGAATAAAATTTTGTGCTTTAAATAAATAAAAAAATATATATTATCTTGGAATTTCGACGAATGTTTCAATAACAAGAATGATAGAACAAATATCCAGATTTAGAAATTAAATCATACTTTCTAAATCTCTTTATTGAAATATTAACATAGTTTGTAATTGGGTAAATATCTCTAAGTTGGGCCTTGTTTCCCTATTTAAGAATGAAATGATTCTTCCTAAATTTAATTATTGAAATAATATGACATCGTTTATAAGTGGGAAATCATCTCTAAATTGGGCATCGTTTGTAAGTGGGAAATTATCTCTAAATTGGGCCATATGATTTTGGAATTAAATGATTCTGCCTAAATTTCTTTAATGAAATTTTAACGTGACATCGTTTATAAGAAAGGAAATTATCTTTAAATCCTGCCAGGGGACTTGTTTCTCTATTTAGTAATGAGATGATACTTTTAAAATTCCTTTAATAAAATTTAATATAACATAGTTTATAGGTTGGAAATTATCTCTAAATTGACACAAGTGACTTTTTTTCCTATTTAAGAATGAAATAATTATCCCTAAATTTCTTTATAGAAATATTAACATGATATCTATTATAAGAGAGAAATTATTTCTAAATTGTGTCATGTGACTGGTATGATTCTAAAGTCATTCAAAATATTATTTAAAACAAACTATTAGATTTAGAATTGCCAAATTTAGCACGTAGTTAAATGGTGCTCAGTAAGGAATAAATCTTCAAACTTTTGATTAGATTTTTTTAATCAAAAATTAACTGAAATAAATTTTTTTTCGAGAACTTCGGAATAAATTATCACACGAAAACCATTTTTCACTTCATTTAAAAATTTAAAAAATTAGTTTTTAATTGATATCAGTTTTTTTTCTGTTCGATATTTTTTCTAATTTTAATGAAATTTTAGAAATATTTTTCAGCGTAATTTGCAAAAATTCATTTCGGTATTTTATTTTTACTTTAATTTGCAAGTTTTTATTGAAAGATATTTTGTATGAAAGCTGTAGTTGCTGCAATTAAGAGTAAAATTTTAAAATATAAAGTCAGGAGTAAAAATTAAATTTCATTTAATCATGCTATGATGTTTGGATTAGAGGCATTCAAATTTTCGCATTTAAGGTCCTTTCGAAAACATTATACATATTTGGAAGATTTCAGTAAATATAACTTTTGAAACACGATTAAAAAACAGTAAAAAATTAAGTAACTGCAATTACAATTATAAAAATATCAAGAGTTTTTATGTCCAATGTTTTGAAATAACATAGTTACTTTGAAAGTTTACATACTTGAGTTGGATTTAAACCATACTAGGTATTTGAAAAGAAGATAGTTACAGAATAACAGAAATAATTAAAGGAAAAAATAGTTCTTAAAGTATTTCTGAATCAAAGGTTAAAAAATCTTTACGCTCAAGATTTCAAATGTATATGAATATATGAACACCGTGGCAGAAACAACTAGAGAATTAGCAATCTGTTCTTTGAAAAAAGTTCTGTAGTTGTTTCAGTGATTCACAGAGAAAAAAAAAATTGAAAACTTCATATCTTTTATTAGTCGAAACACAGTATTTAAAGGTTGGATAAAAGGAAAGCTCTTATTTGAGTTTAGGAATTAGGAAATATATTTAATGAAGCTGCCTACCAGATTTTGATCACATCATTTATTTATATATTATTCATAAATGCTAGAACAATTTAGACATTTAATCATTTAGCACAAAAATGCATGGTGGTGATGAGAGACTATCATATACACTATTATCTACTGTTAACATGGAAAGAAGAGTGCCATCATGAAATATTTTTAGAATTTTCCTACATGCGCGCGATACAAAGACAAAAAACCCAGAAAAGCCTTAATATACTTTTCTAGTATATATAGTGTAGTGCTTCACAAGTATAGTGTAGCCACAAGTATAAAAGGAGAGATTCATTTTTAGTTTATTAATTAGTAAATATATTTAAAAAAGTTGCCTGCAAGATTTTGATCACATCATTTATTTATATAATATATTGTCCAGAAATACTAAAAAAATTTAGAGATTTAATCATTTAGCACAAAAATGCATGAGGGTAATGACCGACTATCATATACGCTGTTATCTACTGTTAACAACACGGATAAAGAATGCCATCATGAAATGTTTTCAAAATTTTCCTACATACTTGTGAAACACAGAAAAAAACCAGAAAAGCCTTGTTCAGAATATACAAAGTAATAATAACTTCATTATATACAAAATATACTTTGTATATTATGAAATGCTTCACAAGTATAGTATACTAACAGTACCGGCATGGCGTTGCCCATGGGATGGCGTACAAGAAAAATAAATAGCTTTAAATTTAAGTCTAGCCTCCACCCGATACGACATGGAAATGTTACGTAACATCAAAACCACTTAAAAATATATCTAGAAATTATCAAAAATAGTAATAAAACAATTATCATAGCACACATTCAGAAATATTTAGACTGTTAAAAAGGTAAAAATATGACATGTAGGTAGACAAAACAGTCCATTAAAATATACAAGAAAAAGGCTTTTTAAAAATTTTAAAATATACGAATAATTCATTGTACCCACTGTTCCACACTTGTTTATCAACTCTGTAAAATTTGATAAAATGATAATTTGCATTCCTCCAGAGATTTGTAGAGAAACAATTATTTCAATCAACAGAAGCACTTCTTCCCTAAGTTCCTTATTTATCTAATATTTACAAACCAAACGTTTCTTCCCTCTTTATTTTCCTTACGGCGCAGCAAACAAAGTTTTTTGGCATTCATTGCGTTCGAGTAAAAGTTGGACTTTCTTCTTTTGGGGTTAATAAGGCTTAAATTGCTGTTTGAAGTCAGATGTAATCAAAGAAATGCATATGCGCAAACTTATGCATTTGTGTAGCGCTATTTGGTTCGAGGTCCGATTCCACAGAAGAACCGCCTTGTAAGCGGGTGTAGTGCACGTTAAATCCGTCGAGGCCAAACGTCCTACCACAGGTGTGGCGTGAAATTCTGAAAAGGGGGTACCAGCTCAGGTGTCATCTGACTGCGGTTCAAAATGACGAGGTTGGTCCGAAAATAGACCAAATGTTGCTCTTAAACGGGACATTAATATAACGAATCAAGTATAGCGCTCTTTGCGCATGCGCTGTTGTATAGCATAACTGCCATATGTATAGCACAGACACAGTTGTAAATCCATATGTATAGCACA
>JAPMOQ010028746.1:669685-688230 GCA_026543055.1 Argiope trifasciata | reverse complement strand
CCATATGTATAGCACAGACACAGTTGTAAATCCATATGTATAGCACAGCTCTTGCTATTTGCAAGTGTGCAGTTTTCACGCATGCGCGGAATAAATAAAATCACAACTATAAAACTTTCTTTATTATTTTGACATGACTTTAATGTACAAAAACTTTCCACAACAAATGCTGTACAAAATGGCATAAAAATCTCAAACATCCATTACTATTTCTCGAGATTTTGCTGTTCAAATAAACAGACGCTTTCAGGAGACTTCATTTTGTATTATGCATAGATTCACAAGTATACTTGATTTTTTTGTATTATTTTGGTGTAGTGAATTTACATAAGATTTGCTTAGTATAAATCCCATACTAGTGATTTTCACTGACGCTTACCACTTGACACACGAATTTACTTAACTTCCTAGTTAAATGACGGATTTAATAGCTTCCTAATTGGAATATTTACTATTGTTTTAATTAATTTAATAACAATACGTTTCAAGTGACTTTTTTTCCTTTTGAATTATTTAATACTTTTCATTTAATCGTAGATTAAAAATTAAAAATTAAATAATTCGATGCTCATCTCAGACACGTCATTGCATGCGATGTGGTTAATAGGATTTGTTCCATGGAAAAAATTTGGTAGATTTTTTGCAATCACATATCTTTACGAATATAATATATGCTAGCACACAGCAAATGAAATTACTGATGTAAGTTGTAAATCGTTATCAATTTTTAGCGAAATTTTTTTCTCCAATTTCTTGCTGGTACACTAAATAACCTTATGACAGAATCTGCATAATGAATTCTGAGGTGAATTGTATAGGATATTCGCAAAAGGTTTCTAAAAATAATTGTGTATATAACTATAAATTTTTTTAAAGAAATGTTCATACTTAGACAATATACAAATATTAATATTATTTATCAATGGTGGTGATGGTGGTGGGTCTAATGCCACTTGGTCATATCAAGCCCGAATGAGTGGAGCTCTTTCGAATTAAGGCAGAAATGGGCGCCTTTCGTTGTTAACGAGCACTGTTAAGGTGAAAGTACGACTTTGCTCGAACACACACGACACAACACTTTTTAGGGGGTGGTAAAACTCATTCATCCATCCCAATCAGAGACCGACTTATCACTGATTCAGTACCCCCAGAAGTATAATTTGTTATGGGAACTTGGAGGACTTTGCAGTCACGACCTATTTAACGTGCCTCAACTGCCATGAGCCAACACGGCGGTCTTTGGCCGAGACGAGGACAGAACTGACTACTTTTCGGTTATGAGACTGACGCTCTACCAACGAGGCTACCGCGGTCCTTATTTATCAGTATGATTAAAAATAAAATCTATTCTTATTTTGTTTACTACAAAAACATAAACAACCTTCACCTTGATGTTTATACGATTACTAAAAAATGTTTTATCCTTTGAAACAAAGCAGCTACACGTAACTGATCCTAATTTAAATAATGTGCTTTAGAAAATATTTTATCTTTACTTTAAAGTTGAAAAGCGGAATTCAGTTTTTGGTACAGTAAGAAGAATTGTTAAGAAGAAAAATGATTAGTTTATTCTATCAAATTTATCTAATGGTACACTGAAATATTTTTAAATGGAAATCCTCTAATCGATATTCTTTAAGAAATACTTTTCCTCGATACAAACTCATGTTTTCTTCGAAGTCCAGACGCCTTCGATTTGAAATCACAATTCCAAATAGAATGATACAAAATAATGTTTTGTCATAGCAGTTTTGAAAAGAACTTCTTTCAATTTCTTCAACATTTATTGCAAAAAATAATTTGAGTTGCAAGAAATTCCATACAAATTCAAATGCTATTGGAAACTGCTTTTAAATAACCTTTTATTTACCATTAAATGTTTTTAGTATTCTTGTTTATGTGTTTTCTTGGAAGTTGAGGTGTCTTAAATTTTAAATCACAATTCCAAATAGAATCATACAAAATGATGTTTGGTTGTAGAAATTTCGAAAACACCACCTTTCTGATTCTTCAGCATTTATCGTCAAAAATGATTTGGGTTGCTAGAAATTTCATTCAAATGCAAATGCTATAGAAAACTACTTTTAAATAATATTTTATTTATCAATAAATATTTTTCATATTCTTGTTTGTGTCAAAATTTTGAAATAGAATTTTTTTACCATGGAAAAATGTTGCGTTTCCAGCATCGTTGGAACTGTTCAGTTCATCTCGCCAATGGCGCATATGCTAGGCGCAGAATGGCGACATATGGCCCTTGCGCCATAAAACCCCAAACAACTCGCCAATGGCGCCTCTTGCGTAAAATTTTGGTAGGAAAAAAAAAGGCAAAGGCAAAGTTTTCCCCATTGTGCAGAAATTCATGATGTTTGGAACGGAAAAAAATTCGGATAACGTACTAAGATTTCTGCTTCTGTTTGTACAGCTTTTAATTGAAGGATAGAAAGCATTTAACATAATTTTTTTCAGATTGCTGACAAATTTAAATATTAAATGCAAAATAAATAAAATTACTAAGTAAATTCATTCAGTGCAAAAAGTATATTATTTATATAAACTTTTACTTTAAGAAATATATTTAATGAAGCTGCCTGTAACCTTCTGAACACATCATTTTATAGATTTTAAAACTATAGGACTTTAACTCTTAACTTCTCCTTAACCTCCCCCCACCCCTAAATAAACCACATTTTTCTTTTTGAAAAAATGGTACTTTTCTCTTATCCGGGCACAAATGACGTCAATGCAAGCCAGGTCGCCAAGCGAAGCCAAGGACAAAGCAAAACAATTAGAGCACAGGGCGCCAAGTTTTGTGGAATTCTACATGATTTGGCGATATCTCGCTGCGTCCGGCTAACGGAAAATTACCGAAAAAACTTTGTCATTAACTGATACATTTTGATCGGAATGATTTTTAAATCTTTTTTTTTTTAAATATTATAATTCTGCATTATTTTAAGAAATTTATCCCGAACGCAGTCGTATATTTTAAATAATAAATGATGTTGCTATGTAGATAATTTTACTCACGCTTTGTATTTTAATAATTCTGAAATTGGTTGAAATAATTTTTTGTGTACTAGTTGGTACTCGGTGGGTTGCTGCCATAGAAGAAAAAAATATTGGAAACATCAATGGGAATTTTAAATAATTATTTAGTTTAATTAGGAATGATAGGAAGAATGATATTTATTTAATTCTCGACATTGAATACATTCATTAAAATTGAATGATGCATAAAAGAGAAGCGTCGATAATATTTATTCTATTTTCTGACTTTATTATTCAAGTTCTTTTGGGTAGGCAATATGTTTTGTTTTTCCATCTTCAGCAAAAACCAATTTCTTGGCTGTCCGGCTCAAAAGCATCCAATATACAACTGGCTATGTGACAAACATGAAGGTTCTAGGTTTAGTTTAGCTATATTAACGTCGTTGGAAAGCAACACTAGGGCTATATGAGGACGGACGTAATTTTGAATCATGGTCAGATGGCGATGACGACACCTGTGCTGGCATCCCCTCTAACACACCACACCAGCAGGAGGACGTTTGGCTCAACGGAATTAATGTGTGACAGACCCGCTTACACGACGATTTTAAGTGGAATCAGGTCTCGAACGTGAAAACCCTCCGGTTCCGAGGTCGAGACCTTACCACCATTGACCTGGAGGTTCTAGGATAAAACTGCATTTGAAGTTTTCGACCTAAAATTGTAAAATTTTTTTGAAATTTTTAATTAAAATTTCAAACCAATAAGATTGGTTCCCCTAAAACTTTCTCGCGTGATCTCTAATAAAACTGTAACCTCTGAGAAAGACTTAAATAGCATTTGCGTGAAATAGCAACGAAATATTAGTCTCCAGCTTTAATTTAGCATCTTTACTGAATCTGTTGTGTCTCCTTGAAGAGTTATTTGGAGGTTAATTCTTGGTTAATAGATGCGATAAATAGTTTTGAAAATATTTTTGATCTATTAGATGGTTACTAAGTCTATGACCATAGCGTAAGTGCAAGTAATAAATTGTCAAATTTTTATCTCAATCGAATGAGTGGTAAGGCAGCTCATAAGGTACGATCAAACAAAAATTCATTTTTATATATTAGATTATTTGACTAGTTTCTTACCATTGAAATACTCATCAATGCCTCAATCCCTATCTCTTTCTCTGCATACTATATTGTCAGCTTGGCATGCTTTTTCTGGTGGAGCCAGGAACAGGCGTCCGTTCTCGCAAGCACAGAGTTGATATATTCCTGGGTAAGAGCGCCCTCTGGTTGTCGGTATGGCCGTTTTCAAATTTCTCAGTTCCACTCTTTCCGAATCCAACCAAATCTGAAAAGAAATGAAAAGGGATTAATATCCAATTTGTTGTCTACACATTGCTAGGCTTCAGCATATTGTTGCCTTCACATTTTGAAGCTTCAGCAATTTGTTGCCTTTGCTTTTGAGGTTTCAAAAATTAGTTGCTTTCACATTTTGTGGCTTTAACGATTTGTTGCCTTCACATTTTGAGGTTCCAACAATTTGTTGCCTTCACATTTTGAGGTTTCAACAATTTGTTGCCTTTACATTTTATTCTTCAATTATTTATTTTCAATTATTGAAAACTTCCTAACGAAAACAGGATCATATTCTCACATGATAATATATTACATTATTACAATATTGCTATTACAATTATTACACTATTACATTACTATTATTATAACCATAACACAATGATTCATTAATAATTCAAGAGTTTCTACTAATGCCATCTTTTCCATAACAAATTTATAAGAGCTCTGATTAAACCCAGAGAAACCAGCTTAGATAACGAAGCAAATGCCAAAAAGGAATCGTTTTTCATTTCTAGTTTCAAAATGTAATAAATACCAAGGTTTTCAATCTTGTATTTACTACATTTTACAGGTCCCTATCTAGAATTTGCCGATCTTCGAGAAATCTGTATAAAAATTCAATATACTGTTAGTACAATCAAACCTATTTTTGTGCGGTCATTTCCTGTGCAATTTTTAATTCCATATATGAATGCGAAAGGTTTGGGCCTTATTACATCTCTGTAATAGTTTCTATTAATGTACATATATACACTAATACAATGACTATGGTATACAATATATGTACATATTGCGTCAACTAATTCCAATATATAAAGTATAAATATATTCTATTATGTTCAAATGATGAAAGTGATTTTGTATCATTACATCCCAAGATGCCCATTTTAGATCACAAGCAGCATTAAATTGGAGGTATTTTGAAAAATTATCAGTGTTCAATGGAGAATTTAAATTAAAAAAAAATATTTCCGTTTGTAATATTTTATTAGATAGGTACTTTCTCATTATTTCGTAAATTCTCGCAGATTTTCTAAGTGACTTTTTTAAGTGGGCCCCTTTCTCTACCGCATAAAAAATTTCTCTATAATGTTATAAAAAATACTGGTTACAGTTTTTCATAAACTTTCTAAATATATTTTGTGTGCGATTTCTTTTATGCAGTCCCTCTCTGCAGCATAAAAATTTATTCATAAGGTTATAAAAGTATTTGTCATAATTATTTACGAAGTTTCTAAACATTTTGTGCGCGATTTCATTTATGCGGTCCCTCTCTGGCTCATAAAAAATTTCTCTATAATGTTATGAAAATATTTGTTAGTTTCTTATGAAGTTTCTAAATATAATCTGTGTGCGATTTTTTTTTATACGGTCTCTATCTAACGCATAAAAAGTAGCTTGACTGTAACTAAAAAGCACACTGGCAGGTAGTGAAAATGAAATAAGCACAAAGTTGGGTTAGTTACTTGGACAATGAAGAAAATGCAAAAAAAAAACCCACTTTCTGCCCACCCATTATCATTTTATAGGATTTTTTCTCCAACCAAGGATCATCTCAGAAACGATGGTAATTTTCTGGTATGGTGGTTGATTCTCTGCACTCTGGTCGGTACAAAAATTGTAGGGTCGGCAACTGCCATCGATGACGGGGCGTGCTTCCCACGGGAAGGCTTATACCGTGTTGATCCTGACTCAACCATAGTTCCTACCAATTTTGCTGTCGTGGCTGTGCAGTCATTAAAATTTTTCAGTGTGCCTTTGGGCCAAGCAGAGTAGCCGGTTGATGTTTATCAAGTTTAACTTAAACTGCCAAAACACTTTTGGAAAACTTAAAAATTGCTAAAATTGTCCTTAAACTTATTACTTACTTTTTATTCAACTGTAAAATTTGAAGTTTGGCACGTTGAGTGCCATGGATAATGTAGCAACAATTACCACTGCAGTCATTATCCTTTTATCAGGAAAATGCATGTTTCTTAATTGGTTCTATAGCTCAACTGCAAAATTTACAACTGATATTAGAGTTTCATTTTCAATTTTTTCCATTTCCAAACTTCGATTATTTTTCTCTGATTTAAAATATTTATAAATACAAGACAGCAAAATTAATCAATAAACATCAAATCCATAATTCAATATTAATTAAAAACCAGCTTACTTGGAAACATTTAACTTAAAGTATTACAATAATGTTACCAAGTAAAATCGCTGCACTGGAAATTTTTGTTAATCTGTATTTTGATAAATCATTTGCACTCTTAAAGATATCTAGACTCTATTTACCCCGAACAAAATCGCAACTCATAGAAGACCCATTTAACATCGATGAAGCATATTGTGGAAATTACATGCCAAAATGCATAATATTTAATGCTTGCAGCTGTTGTGGGCAAACTATATTTCATCTATATTGTTATATTTGCACAGTAGATACTACCAATTCGTTTAGTTTTAGGAGAAATCAATACATTGTATCCGAAAGTCTACAATCGTGAATATTTCAAATTATTAAACGATACAGCAACTGCAGGATGTAATTTATTTTTCTTAAAATGTATTGCAGATCAATGCAATACAATTTAACTAAATCTGCCTTTGCAAAGGAAATTTGATTTTTCTCTGTAGATGAAATAAGATATTTGCATAGTACCAATCTATTTGTTTAGTTTTGAGAAGAAATCGATACATTTAATTCTAAAGTCTGCAAATATAGATATATCAGATTACTAAATGACAGAGAAATAGTTTATAGAAACAGTTTATATTTTCTTCTACTTAATGTAGAGGGTGGTTATAATTAAAAGTCATTGAAGAGATTTTTCTTTGTCCTTATCGTTGATTCACTATGATCAAAGGTCTTTTTTATCACCTTCATTCAATGTCTATGCCTAGAGTCATACAGAGTGATTTAAATTAAAGTTCCACATTGAAATGATCATAAAAGGAAAACTACTGGACCAAATATTGTAGTGCCATTAGATTTGTCCTAGACATAAACATAATTAATTTAGACTCCCATCTCACACCGGAACTAGTCGACTCCCTGATATCGAAAAAAGGTTTTTTAAAAACAAACATAGCCCTTCGTAGCCAGAACCCATCTGCCTTTTTCTTTTATTCTTTTCGAAATCAGAATTCGTTTTTACAAAAATTGTTTAAAAAAGAATAAACAGGAGATTACGGAAGAAAATGATTCATTCTTTCAGAACAAATAGTTTTACTTGCTTCTTAAAGAATACCACTTCTTTAAGTTTTGATTGAAGACAAATTATTTATTAAAAAAAATACAATACTACTTAACAATTTAAATATACATTAAATAATCAAAAAATTTTTTAAAAGTTGGTGTTGCCACCATTTTTTAAAATATAAATTTACAATAACAAATAGTAATAAATAAAGGTACAAAAATCGTTCCTCAGAAGAGAGCCATCACAATATTACCAAACTTGGTAATAGTTTGAAGGAGGCCATGGAAATATCTTTAATTACAAAAAATAGCTGAAAGCCTCACCTCCAGGGGCGAAAATGGCGCTGTATGCAATATTGTTCAACAAAATAAGGCATGTTGCCATCGGTTTAAAATGTGTTTAATCGTTTCTGAAACGAAACTTTTGTGGGGTTATGTAAAACCTCAATGTCTTGCAATTGACTTACGACAGGACGAAGTAAATTATTTATGCAGATGTGTTTTATAAATCATTTGGTTTTCCAGATAAAAGCCTATTTTTCAGAGTTCTCATTGATAAGAATAGACAGTGTTCCTAACCATGTAAGAAAATGCTTATCTCATTAAATGTTAATATGAATGCGATAGCATTGATTGACTCTGTAAGGTACTTAGTACTTTGGTACTACTTAAGGTTCCTTGTACTTTGCTACTACTTAAGGTACTTTGTACTTTGTAAAGGTATCATTCTGTAAGAGGAATATTCCGAGGGATATGCTAAGAGTTCTTGATGAAAATGTAATAATCATGCAATAACTTACTTTCAGAAAATAATGACTGCCACGCTGAACATGTTTTATAACACATTTCAAAATCGATTAAACACATTTTAAAACGTTGTCTTTATGCAATATTTTGTTTCACAATATTGCACTCTGCGTCATTTCTCCTCCTGGTGGTAAGTTCTTGAACTAGTTTTCAGAAATTCCCATGACCTTTTTTAAAATATTACCAAGTTTGGGGCAGTAGTTTTAGCTTTATGACGATTTCAAAGAGGAACTTTAATTATAATCCCAATATATATCGCTAATCAGTGTAATATAATTTAACTAAATTTTCATTTACTAAAATAAATTTATTTCAAAAGAGGAAGGAAGATATTTATTATTTCTTGAGAGAAAGTTTACATATAGGCCAATTTAATTCATATCATTTTTTTAATTCAGATGTTTTCATTTCTAAATGGCTACTCGAATCCACATTTATCACATGAGGAAATAAATAAAAAATTAGCTCAATACGCATGTAAACATCGGATATTTTTGTCTAAAAATTTGTAAATTGGTACCAGATCGAGAAATTGCCGATTTTCTAGGATGTTTTCTGGTTTTTAGGATTCTTATGTAAAAATCAAGATTTTCACTCCTTTTAAAAAACTGAGACAAAGAGGCGACTTCAAATAAGTCTTGACTCATTTGACTTGGTTTACTCATTTGACAAGCTGGAATCGCTTGTGAAGTTCATGGCTATACTCTAGCTGTGTTTGCTTGTAAATTCGAACTCAATTACCCGAAAAACACATATGAAAAATTAGGTCTTTCGCTTTTATTTAACACAATTTTTTTTGCTCGTTTATTTCTCTATGGAAATTAAAAATTTAGTAATAGAAAAAAATTTCAAATTGAATGTGATGTAAGATTATAAAATTAAAGAAAATTCTAAATCGTAAAAAGCTTATTACTAACCGAGCCTTCTTTAGACGTAAGCTTCAAGTCTTTGAGGCACGAGGCGCTGATATCCCCGGCTCTAGATTCGATACCAATACCTTCGGGAGCTTTCACGTTAAGTGTCCGTGTGGGAGATTCCAAGCTAAAAACGAAAACAAAAATTTAATTAGTTGAGATTCTTTAAAAATAAATATATTTATATATCCGAATTTCTCAAAATTGTCTGAATACATGTCTACATACCTATTAATTCATATTTCTCATTGTTAGCAAAATAAGTAATTTCTGTTTGTCATCAAAGATAGTAATTTAAAATTAAAAACAGTAAAAATTCAGTGTACATTTATTGCAGGCATATTTTATTAAATTCATTTAAGGTAGTTTCATCTAATTGTAAGGTAATTTCATTGAAATAAAGATGAAATTTACTTTCTTATAAAAAATAAATATATTTAATTAGTTAATATAAAAGGGAATAGTAATTACAATTAGTGAAAATAATTAATTTATTAATTACTTTTAATAATTACTAATTAGCATATTAAATGAGTTAATATTAAATCGCCATTGGATAATCTGCAGATCCGATTATTTTTATATAAAATAGAAATTTCCTTTTTTGTCAAAAATAAATATATTTTATTAGATAATATAAAAAATATTAGTAATTACTTTCAGTAAAACTAATCAATAATAGATCGACTGATTTTTAATTACTTTTACTAATTAGTAAAGTTAATTATTTAATAATAGTGCTATTGGAGAATTTTTTGATTCAGCAGATTTTTGGGCAAAAATTTTGAGTTGATTTTTTAGACTATTTTCTCCTTTTTTCTGAATTTTTTAGTAATTTTTATGTCTTAATTTGGTTTACTTTTAATTTGGTATTGAAATTTATTAAAACTAAAACGAAATATCTTTTAAATTTCAAAATATAATTCTTATAATTTTTCTCCGTGTTTTTAAATTCGTTTACTTTTTCGCATTTGGCTGACTTTCCCAACTGGTCAACATTTCTTGCGAACTTTGCATTGAAAATTCACATGTCACTTAAATTATCCTTATTTAGGGATTGAATTATAGCCTAAAAGGAAATATCTAACTATGGAAACTAGAAAAAGGAAGAAAGAAAAAAAGAAACCCGGGATTTTTGGACCTATAAAACTTAATCTTTAAGTAAAACTCATTAAAATGATTTGTTCAGCCTAAATGACTGTTTGACAAGGTATCCGACTATGTTAAAAATATTTGTTATCAACGACCCCATTGGCGATTTTTTTTTACTGTTATTTCTTGCACATCAAATTTCTCTCTTTTCAGAAGAGTTTATTTTTTCTAGAAAAAGGAAGGCTTGAACTATCATACAAAGTCACATATTTTTCAGCTAAAATTTGTCTTTGTCTTCAGTTTTCTCAAAATTTTAATCTTCATAAAAATTCTCCACCGTTGACATGATATCTCAAACACTAATAGAGGTATTTACTTAAAAATTCAGCGTGTGTTTTAATTAATATGGGCCATGAAATAAACCATAAGTTTCACTCTTGGTGAAATACTTTTTCATTTACAGGTGATTTTAGAAAAAATTAATTTAGGGAATAATGCATATATACGTAGATTTTTATCCATTACTTATTTGAATGTCAAAATTTATCTTAGATTTTGGTTCAATACATTCATCATTATATTCTATAACTTGTGCACAAGAAAAAATAGGATCGCTCCTTTAAAAGTTTCTATAGAGCGTTAACCGTTTTGGTTAAATCTTATTAAAATGTACTATAAATTTTCCTGTTTCTTAAAATATATTATCAAATAATTTTGTTGCATTTTTAATATTTTGTTTTATAATTGATAATACATCTAAAAACCACAGCTTTGAATATATTTCAAAAAATCCAATTTTTAAAAAAAAATTCCTTCAAACGTAGTCGGATACCTTAAAAACAAAGGTTTTTCAAAGCCATGTCCAAAAATGTTTTATCAAACAATCAGATTTTACAAAGGTGCAATTTTTTTTAAAAATTCCGATGAATATGTAAGAAAAAATACTTGTTCAACAAAATCAATTTCCTTACCGTAATTGTTGAAATGGCTCTGCTGTAACAAGAGGTGTTTGGACTGATCCTTGAAAGCGAATACCGCCGGCACCTAAATAAAAGTGAAAGATTTTAGAAAACTCAATCAAAAGTTAAAAATAACAGAAAAATTAATCTCTTATCATCAAAGAAAAATTAATCTCTTATCATAATCTCAAGAAAAATTAATTTTTTATCATCAACAAAAAATTAGTCTCTTACCATAATCTCAAGAAGAATGAACCTCTTATCAACAAAGAAAAACTAATCTCTTATCATCAAAGAAAAATGAATATCTTATCAAAATCTCAAGAAGAATTAATCTCTTATCACAAAAGAAAAATTAATCTCTTATTTCAAAGAAAAATTAATCTCTTATCATAATCTCAATAAAAATTAATCTCTTATCAAAGAAAATCCATTATAAAAGATTAAAAAAATCTGGACACTAATACTTGTCAAAAATTACACACGCTTTAGCTTGTTAACTGTTTTTAACGAGTATACTCGTATGTAAAGAGTACAACATCTTGTCTTATAATCAATTTATACATTAGGAGTTTATTCGTTGCAATTTTAAATCAACATTTAAATAAAAACTCAGTTATATTCATAAATTTCAAGATATTTGAAATATTTTGATGCCAAGTCGAAATCAAGGGAACCAATAAAAGATTATTAATAATTATTATTTTAAAAAACGCGTATAATATGAATTATTTTTCTTAAATGTATCGCTATGGTGTATTCTTCACTCATTTTTTTTTCTTTTCGTTCATATGTAAAAATGTATATTAGTTTAAGTAAATAAATAAATGAGATCATTGAACTAAAAAATAAGTCATTTCATGTCAAAATAATTTCATATTACACATACTCTGTGTTTAACGAGTATACTCGTCATCGCTAAATTTTTGCGACACAATTTAGAAACCCAGTTTCCGAAGAGAAAAAACTAGTTCAATGTTTAAGCAAATAGTTTTTGTTTCTTTTCGTTCATATGTAAAAAAGGTATATTAATTTAAGTAAATAAATAAATGTGATTATTGAAATAAAAAAAGTCATTTCACAACAACTTAATTTCCGTATTACACATATTATGTGCTTGACGGGTATACTCGTCATTGATAAGTTTTGGTGACACCATTTAAAAACCCAGTTTCCAAAGAGGACAAAATAGTTTTTGTTTCTTTTCGTTCATATGTAAAAAAGTTATATTAGTTTAAGTATATAAATAAATGTGATTATTGAAATAAAAAAAAGTCATTTCATAACAACTTAATTTCATACTATACATACTCTGTGTTTGACGAGTATACTCGTCATCGTTAAATTTTTGTGTCCAGATTTAGACACGCGGTTTCTGAAGAGGACATAATAGTTAAAAGTTTAAGCAAACAATTTTCTTTAAAAGACCAACTGCTGAGGACACATGCGCAGATATAATTTTGTGGCCACATGATCAAAATTTTAATGTGACGATATCAATTTTCTACATTCTGCAGCAAGTTAAAGATGCCTCCCCTCTCACTTCGATGTACGAAATAAGAAGGAAAACCCCAACCTATCCGTTTCCTCCAGTAGGAAGAACCACCGGAACCAAATTTGATTTCAAGTTCTCAACACAATACAGAGACAATGAAACCCACACTCCGTACCAAAAGTCCATAATGGTGCAGAAACACAGCTTTGCAGCCATTAGCCGTTTGAATTCGAAGTCCTAGAACCATCTCCCTTCTTTCCTCTGTTTATCTCGTCAGTCCCACAAGAGCTACAAAATTCTACAACCTCCGGCCTGTTTGGTCCCAGAATGGTTTCCTTTCTGCGGAAGTTGCCTTTCTAAGGAAGAGTAAAAGTAAGATGAGGCGAATCAATGTTTAGTCATTCATCCAAAGGCCACATTTTCCTAGGAAATGCATAAGCTTGTGGACAGTTGAACTAAATGTACCGCAGATGCGTTCCAATGTAGCTTAAAATGTGTCCAGAAATGATGTTCAAACGAGTTTATAAGTTGGCTTCCTTATTTGATGCTGGAAAATAAAATAAGCTTAATTTTCGAGTTTCCCTCGTATTTTGCCAATGATGAAATTGAATATGGAAGATAAAAAAGGTGCTTCTGATTCTTAGTGATTTCAAAATGTTAGTAAATAAATATGTTTCAATCTACTGGGTTGGGGAATAAGTACGCAGCGTTTTTATCAAAGACTTTTTTTTAAAGAAAATCATTAGTAATAACAATCGATTATGTATTCTTCGCTGTTGTTTACGGCCTTCTTTCCACCTCTCGACCAATTTGTCAATGCCGTTCCGCCAAAAATCGCCCGGTCTGATTTTTAAGGTCCTCTTTATTGTCAGAAGTAACGCTCCTCATATAGTTCGACAGGGAGTGGAAAAGATGTTAATCCGATGGCGCAAGATCCGGAGATTACGAAGGAGGCTGAAAGACCTCCATTCAAGTTCTTGGAGTGCGACTTTGACGACTTGTGAAACATGAAGCCTGGCTTTGTCCTGAAGGAGTATGGTGTGGCCTTGTCGATGAGGTCTTTTCAGTCGCATAGCCTCTTTCATTCTGCGCAGCTGGGCTGTGTAGAGACCCTTGGTGACCGTGACTTCCCATTCGAGCATTTCCCAGTACACCATGTTCTCCCAGTTCCGCCTAAACGCAGATCATGGTCTTCTTTAAATGGAAGTCAGGCTTGACCATTTCCGTGCCGCAGACTTGCTTATGATACCTTCGTATTCGTTGCAAATGTCCCGTGCTGCTTAAGCAGCTTTTTGGCCTGGATGAAAAACGAAGAGCAGGTGTCGAAAATGTTGATTTTTACCTCCTGGATATTCCATTTCTAAGCCTTAAAAGAAATTTAAATTACTCAAAAAGACGATTAGCACAGTTTTGTAGAGCAGAAAGAGCTCTATCGAATGAATTTTATAACTCTGTCAAACAGTAAAAAAATCGTTGGAAAATAATGAAATTTAAAAACTCTACAAACTTATTCCCCGACCAATTATATCAATTCTGAAAGCACCTTTATTACATCATCCATAAAGAAATAAAAACTGAAATTTAAAAACTAAAGAAATACATTTTGAAAAAAGAGTCATTATTCAACCAAACATCTCCAGATTTCCTCATTAGTAAGCGCAAGATTTTAAGATACTTAGAATATCAAATTTTGGTCTAATTGATTTTAAGTGTCCAAAATTATAACTGTACACCAAATATTCTCTTTAATTTCTCTCAAACATATTACAACATGCTTGGTAACAAAGCGTTTATTTATTCATTTTACTTGTTGTTCGTGTTTGAATCAGATGTACTCAGCCAAATTTGTTGGCCGAAGTAGTAAGTAACAAGATTCTTACATAATTAAAGAGCATTCGTGTTAACGGATCGAAGTGACTATGACTGAAGTGCTAAAATTTAAGATTTCGCCACATCTAACAATTAAGGTGGGTTCAGACGAGGCTTATTATTGTCCGCAATAGAAGACCACGCCTACCAGAGAATGATCACGTGACCGCAACGGGACAATGGCAAATGATTGTCCCGTCGGGACAAACGTTGTCCGCGTTGTCTCAAGTGTTCACACGGGGACAATGCCGGGACAACAGCAGAGAGACAATGTTTGCGGACAATAAAAAGCCTCGTGTGAACCCACCTTTAGGAAAAAGTGGTTTCACAACATTTACGTGCAGTACAGCACAATGGAGCACTGAAGCAAAAATTTGATGATCCTCCTTTTCCAATATTGAGCAAGTCTCATACTTTCAGTCCATATATATGGAGGTATTACAATTTGAAATCAATGGAATAGTTACGATATTCTTTTTATATTCTTAGATTTTATGTAAAAACATGAAAATAAATTTGAAAATTTCAATGAAATTCCACGTTTAAAGATTATGCAAGAAACTTATACAAGATTTTTCTAATATCTTGATTTCAAGATAATAAAATTGTTATTCTAACAATGTGAGGGTAAAAAACCCTTATCACTTCATTGCAAATATTAGTCTATTGCAAAATTTGCCCAGTTTCAATTCTTTTGGGCAGAAAACTATTATATTCATAACTCCAATACAATAACTGTGCACTACTGGGTCAATACTGTACTCAATGTCTGTACAAAAATTTCTAGCTTAAGATTGTACTTCTAATTTTTGTCTCCTTATATAATACTAGCTGGTGCCCGGAGCGTTGCTGCCGCAGAAGAAATAATTTTGAAAATACCGTTTGAAATTTAAAATAGCTGTCTTATTAGTCTGTCTAAGAACGATAGAAAGAATAATATTTATTTTCGAATTGGAAATAAATACATTCATTGAAATTAAGTGAAATATAAAGGAGAAGCATAAATAATATTAATTCTATTTTTTTTAACTTTATTATTCGAGACTTTAGGGTTGGGAATTTTTTTAACATCTTCAGTATAAACAAATAAGTGCACGTAGTAAGTATTCAAAGTTTCATCGCAATCGGATGAGTGGTACGGTACCACATAAGAGACATACAATCATTCATTTTTATTTATATAGATTACATAATTTTACTAAGCCTATAACCATCCCGTAAGTGCAAGTAATAAGTATTCAAAATTTCATCTCAATCGGATGAGTGGTACGGCAGCGCATAAGAGACATACAGGCAAACATTCATTTTTATTTATATATATTACATAATTTTACTATGCCTTCAACCATCCCATAAGTGCAAGAGATAACTATTCAAAGTTTCATCTCAATCGGATGAGTGGTACGGCAGCGCATAAGAGACACACAGACAAACGTTCCTTTTTATTTATATAGATGATAAATAAATCATTCGAATGAAGACAAATAGTTAATTTATCAGTTATTTAACTACCAGAACAAATTTTGTGAATCGAAGGCAACTAAAAATCGTAAAATCTCTTTTTGGATGGATGGATTTCAATCCCCTTTTGTGCTGTTGCTCGTTCCAGAGTGTACAATTCTGCCACCATCTTGGATCGAAAGAGAAAACTGGCATTAAGCCATTTTATTTTGTGGTCGTCCCTTAATACCCGGCGTCATCTAGTTGCTGGAAGTTACTTCGTGGAATTCGAATGAGGTTAGAACTTATGAATGGACATGCAAATCAGAAACACAATTTCAATAAGAATAGTTCTACAAACGATCGGTCTCAGATATGCGTTACCGCTGCTCTGCATGGCATGCTTGGACAGAGATAAGGATAGTCAAGTTCCATGCTCAATTTATGGAGTTCTCTTTCGAAGAATTGGGCGTGGAAGGTGGGAAGAGCTAACAATAAAAGCCGTGATTGGTTATCATTCACAGTCTGGCGAGTTTCATTTGTCGGATTAAATTGAAGAAGGGAGCGAACATTTGGTTTTGGTTTAGGAGAAACATATCGGGTCTTTGAAAGCAAAAAAGATTCAATAGGACAAGGGAAGAAGAAGATGAAGAAATTCTTTGATCGAAATAAAATTTCCTCTTGGAGGTGAAATGCATGTTCATTAACTGGAAAAGGGTGATTTTTTGACTGATTCTAAAACTTTTTTTACTTCAACTCCTGATTTCAACATGTTAATTGCAAATATAATTTGCAGACTATTGAAGTAACATTTTTATCAAATCACCGCTAATCAGTAATCAACAAATCAAACCACCGCTAATCAATAATCAACAGTGTTAAGCCTTCACTAATCAACACTAAAGAACATCTTTAAGATTAAATATTGGAATTACGATAACTATAAAGTGAATTCAGAGCTATGTTTCCATAAGATGATAAACTATCGAATTCACTATACCGGCAAGACCACTCTATAATGTCTTTAAACTAATGTTTTAAAGCTTAGCTTTCAGTCATCTTTACCGTTTTAAAATCAGAATATTTACATAATTATTAATAAGTTTCTACTTAATTATTATTAAAGATTCCTTTATAGAGTTTTCAGGCCATGGAAGTCGTATTTTTGTCAAATCACCACTAATCTGTAATCAACAAATCAAGCCATTAATAACCGACATCAAAAAACAACCGCCAAATTAAATATGGCAATTACGATTAGCTGTAAAGTGAACTCAGAGTTCTGTTTCCATAAGATGATAAATTTTTTCATTTACTATAACTTCATGACCTCTCTATAACGTCTTTTATCTAATGTTTTGAAACTTATTTTTCGATCACCTTTATCATTTTTAAATCAGAAGAGTAATCGAATTATTAATAAAGTTTATTCTTTATTATTATAAACTATTCCCTCATACAGTTTTTAGGTTATGGAAGTCGTATTTTTATCAAATCACCACTAATTTGTAATCAACAGATTAAACCACCACTAATCAATAATCAACGTTGAAGAAAATCGCCCAGAATAAATATGGCAATTACTATTAACTTTCAAGTGAATTCAGAGTTCTGTTTCTGTAAGAAGATAAATTATCTAATTATTATTTACTATATCGTCAATACCTCACTATAGCGTATTTTATTTAATGTTTCGATGCTTATTTTTCAGTCATATTTACCATTTTTAAATCATATTTACCAAATTATTAATAAATTTCTTCCTAATTATTATGAACAATTCCATCATGGAATTTCCAAGTTATGGAAGTCGCATTTTTATAAAATTAGCACTATTCAGTAATCAACAAATCAAGCCATCAATAATCTATACTGAAGAATAACATCCAGATTAAATATGGTTCTTGTTATTATTTGTAAAATTAATTCAGAGTTCTGTTTCGATAAGATGATAAATTATCGAATTTGCTATATGATCAATACCTCTCTATAACGTCTTTCATCTAATATTTTGAAGCTTAGTTTTCAGTTATCTAAACCATTTCAAAATCAGAATACAAATCGAATTATTGTTTTTATTATTGGTTCTCGATGTATAAATTCCTTGAGAGCCAACACGTATACCACAAGGCTTACAGAAGTGAGTCAGTCCACAATTGATATTAGAACAAATTTCAAATATAAGGACATAGACACAAATTCAAACAAAAATGCGGGCAAAATGTAAATACAAAAATACAAATAATAAAGTTTCTTGTTAGTTTCGTATTAAGATATACGGTTACCCCTTCACTGATACCAACGAGATATCTCGTGTTTCGTATACTTCCAATTACAGGTTTCTGAAGGTATTCCAGTTTAGATGGATTGAACTTTCAAATAGATATGTATCAACTTATCTAAACTGTCATAAGAGACAAATTTAACTTTCTAATA
>JAPMOQ010028746.1:626661-667491 GCA_026543055.1 Argiope trifasciata | reverse complement strand
ATTTTATTTGTTCCTTCGATTTCGACTTGGGTTAGAGAATAGTATATCGAGCAAAGCATGGTACACCGCAAAATACTATTTTATTTGTTCCTCTGATTTTGACTTGGAATCAAAATATTTTACACATCTTGAAATTTACGAATACGTTTGAATTACAATTTTCGTAAAAATTCAACCTGAAAATTGTAGTACTTAAAACTCCTGACGAATATACTCGTCATAACGCAAAATGCTGCACTTTTTTCTTGATAAGAATAATTGTCAAAAACAGTTAACTGGTTAATATCTTTGATATATTTTGCCCTGGTCACTTAGAAACAGATCTTTTGTAAAACTTACATGACAGAGACAGAATAAAATTTATTAGAGTAAGTATCGAAGTATTTTGCACTGTTTATTTATAACGAAGAAAATTTGAATTACAAGGCAGATTGGATTATTTTACTATTTATTTAATTCCAAATTAAAATCGAAGATGTTATGCGAGAATTTATGTAAAACTGTTAACTTGTTTAATTGATAGGAGACATCTTCTTAAAATTTAATATCATGAAGCAGCATACCTTGAAGTTTTTATTTTTATCAATATGGCTGTTCATTTATTAATTAGTATTTATTACAAAATATTCTAACTAAAGGCCATAATCTTCCTAATTTATTTTTTAAAACGAGTTTCAGCAACTTTCAGCTATTTTTATTATGTCAGTCATCAATACTTTTATGCACGACAAAATCTTCAAAAAAGGTTTTTAGAGAATGTGTACTTAAACTATTTTATCAACTTTTTAAAATAGGTAGGAAATAACATTTTTAATGAAAAATCAAACTAAGAATATGATCATTATTTGCAAAACTAACGTTTTTAAATGTCATGACTATATAATAATATTCCCTATTTGGCAGTATCTTCAGAACTAATGAATGAAATGGGAACAAATATCTTATGCAGACTGATTAATTCCGAAAAAAATTCTATAAAAAAAAAGACAAAAAAAATCGCAGAAAAAATATCTCGTAGCAAAAAAATGTCGCCGTTAGGAAAGATATCGGTGCTGTCATAATGAAAATACTGAAATCAATAACTACAACGAACGCATAGAAAATGAATTATGAAAAATATCAGTAATGTTTTCGAGTGATAAAAAAATGCTCATCTAAGGATGAATGACTTGCATTATGAAACTTAAAAAAATAATATTTTATTAATTAACATTAAGGCTATATTTTCTATGAGTATATCTTATCTCTGAGTAAAAGATATATCATCGACATTTTTTTTCCCTTTTTGATTTCATTATGCTCATTACTTTTAACTTCAGATGCCACAAGACGGGAAAGTTGTTTTGTGCTCATGTCGTACATATGCAGTTCAAAAATGTTATAGCTTTTTTACTTTCTCTTAATCGAAATCTAGATGTTGACAAAACTTAACGTTTTACTCCGAGTTCGAAAAATGCATTTTTGGAAAATGTATACATGTCTGTCTGTGACAAAGATAACTCCAAAACACTTTGATCTAGATAGTTGAAATTTGGTATACGGTCTGCGCATTTTTTTGGGTTCGAACTCGTAACATTGGAGTTCGTACCAGAGTAACAAGACTACTAGACAAAAGTGTACACTTGTATCCCGGGGTTGTTATCTGGATTATTAACTTACCACCACATTACTCCTCCACAAGTAAGTCGGAATTGAGACGATGTTATCGCGTCAAACATTTTTGGCGAAAGACAAGCGATTTCATCACGCCAAGGGTTTCGGCGGGTGACGAACGTTTTTGTTGCGCCAAGTGTAATGGTGACTTTTGTTACCGGTAGAGTGCGCCGCGACAGCTACATGAAGAATGCGTTTGTTTGTTCAGAACCAGGGTCACCAATGTGCTTTCTGTGAAGTTCGAACTTGCAACGTTGGGATTCTGAACCGAGTAACAAGACCCACGGACAAAAGTGTACATTTGTGTCCCGAGGTTGGTATCTGGCTCATGAACTTACTACCATGAATCTTTACACAAAATTTGCAGATTTCCAATAATTTTTGAGAACAATTTATTCAGAGGTAGTCCGTCTATGTTATATTAAGAATATAAGTTAACACAATAATTACAAAACAAAGGGAGCTAAATTCATACAATTTTGTTCACAGATTTTTTTAATGCTGCAAGCCGTGTCAAATACTTCATTCAGTTAGAAGATGTGAAAGAAATTAAGAAATAAATTTGAATCGGAAAATTTAACAGCCGGGGATGAAAATTGGTTTAAGGTGTATGTGCACACAAGACTTTTTTAAAAATTTTTACTTTAAAAATCCAATTTTTTCACAGTAGGTCATTAATATATGTTTATACTCATTTCAGTGGGAAAAAAACCTTATTACACTAGTTATTAATTAATTAATTAATATTTAAGGAGCTAATGAATATATTTTTTGAAACATGATGTATTAAATTCTAATTTGTACAGATACACAATTCTAGTTGGAAATTATGCCTCATATTAGTCTTCATGTTATCTGCCTCAATCAAGTTATAAAAATATATTCTTTTTTTAACAATTTTGTCATTAACGATGAATAGAAAAGGTCATATTTTTTTCTGTAATTTTAACATTTAAATAGTTATTAAAAATTTATTTCTATAAATATAAATATAATTGAGACACAAAACATTCACTCTTTCATACAGATGATTTTGATATATAAATAATTATATTTGGCCATTTTCTTGTTGAGTTATGATTGTTTGAATGTAGGAACTTAGTGGAAAAATACCATACTTCATAAAATGAGTTTAAAAAAAATCGAAACTAGAGATTTTAGTGAAAGTACCACAAGAAACATCCTTATAACTCGAGAAATATTCTGAATATTGAGAAGATCTTGGTATCGTTAGAAATCTAAAGGATCTGAGAACATTTTGACGTCATAAAAGTTATTAGATACCTTGACGGTTTTCGAAGTTTCCAGTGTGTGCGTACACCTTAACCATCACTACATATATTCCCTATGACTTACTTACTGAAAATAGATGACTTCCAAAACAATTAATTTCCTAAAACGGTTTTTCCATTATCTTAAAACTCATAAAATTATCTCTCTAATGATATACATTTCATTTCTATATAATTTTTTCTTCATTTTGAATAATTTTTTCAAGTTTAATTAGCAGTGTTACAGTGTTTTCGACGTTAAGTTTAAAAAGCTTTTTAAAAGTAATGCTTACTTTCAGTTGCTTTTTTAATGTTATAAGATTCGCTTGCTTTTGGTAATGTTAAAATTAAGGTAATAAAAAAATTCTATCATTGATTCTGACATAGGATTTTCACTTTCACTTATATTTCATAATATATACACTTTTAATCCGTGCATACAATAATTTGTTGAAGAATGATTCAGTTCCAATCTTAATTCGCATGAAATAAGCTGAAATTTTTAAAAATGCATTATATATTTTATCATTTTAATAACTTAGAAATTCAAGAATCTTGTGGAGATAGCTGGTTGCCAAAGGCAATTAGTAGACAACATTTAAATAAATTCAAAGATTATTAATTGGTGCAATTGAATTCATGATTTCTTAATTTAGAGAGAAAATTATATGCATTCAAACGAGTAAAGCTAAATCTACTATTTAGCTTTTAGTTTATTACGTTAATAAACATTTAAAAAGTATGGGCAAATAAAGATTCACGGAACTACTAGTGGCATGTGCTAGATTATGACAACACCAAATCCACGTCACATGCAACATTTTAATATTGCACGGTTGATATGTAGTCATTACCATTTGAAACCAGCTCCAGTTTTGTATCGGATAAATATATTTTGATAACATTTAGCTCTATATTTATCATAATTTCAATTCTGATTTTAACAAAGTGCTGGAAATTATACGTTGCATGAAACATATATTTTTAATGATTTAAATAGTTAATCTGAATTTGGTTTAGTTATATAAGCACCCCGTTTTTAAAGCAAAAATTAGAACTCTTTTGGGTCAGATCTCGTAGTTTTGAACAGATGAAGAGGACACACCTAAGCTATCAGCCCACTCTCCAAGCTTTTCCCCACCAGCAGTTGGACGTTTGGCCACAACGGATTTACCCAGCACCAGCCCCCCCCCCCCCCATGTTGTTTCTTCCGTCGAATTGGGTCTCGAACTTGAAACCATCCGGGTGCAAAACCTAGACCTCACCGCCAAGCCACCGCGTTTCATTAATTAGTCTGAAGAATTGGGCTTCCGCCGTCCTGGCCTAGGGGTAGCCCATCTTCCCCTTAATCTAGACGTCATGAGTTCGAGCCCTGGTTCTGACATGGTTGTTCTCTACTCTATGTTCTAACTGCGATGTGCGTGAATGAGCCCCCCCCCGTAAAAAGGGGTTGTGCAAGTGAGTGTGTGTGTGTACCATCGTCATTTGAGCTAGAAGTCAGACTTATTGCCCAGGTCTTGAACCTGAAACCATCCGGGTGCGAAACCTAAACCTTACCACTAAACCACCGTGACCCATTAATTAGTCTGAAGAATTGTGACTTCCTGGCCTACAGGTAAAGCGTCTTCCCCCATAATATAGGCATCACGAATTCGAGTCAGAGGCCGCGGTGGCCTGGTGGTAAGGTCTCGGCTTTGAAACCTTAGGGTTGCAGGTTCGAGACTCGATTCCACCGAAAAACCGTCGTGTGAGGGGGTCTCTTGCACGTTAAATCTGTCTGACCAAACGTCCTCCCACTGGTGTGGTGTGGTGTGGAGAGGGGAGTGCCACTTCAGGTGTCGTCCTCGTCATCTGACCACGGCTCCAAATGACGAGGTCCGTCCCAAAATACCCAAAATAGCACTCGTGTTGCTTTAAAACGGGACGTTGATATAACTAAACTAAAACGAGTTCGAGTCCTGGTTTGGACAAGGTTTTTCTCTAACCTGTATTCTAGCAACGAAGTGCATGAATGAGGTTCCCCTAAATAAAAGGGGTCGTGCAAGTGAGTGTGTGTGTGCTATCTTCATATGAGCTAGAAATCAGACTTCTGTCTTCGGGTGCTCAGTCGTTTTTACCCTCAGAAGCTACTTCGAAAAATACTTGGCGTAAAATAGTCACTCAACAACAATTGAGCTAAAATACATTGCAAAGTTTCAAAAAGTTTATTATTTATTGATACAACTAAATTTATCAGATATTTTTGATCCACTAAATATATGCTTTCAAATACTTAAAAATTAGCTCACTTATTAGCTTCTAGTTTATTACTATAATAAACAATTACAATAAACTTGAAAAATAAATATTTGCGAATGAAATTTAACGGAATCTGCTATTTTAATTTCCCGATTTCTGTTTATTTTCCCGGAGTAAGTTAATTTTTATTTGTACTTGTTTTCGGAAAATAATAATTTAAAAATGAAAATCTTCCAATCAAAGTTGCCCTAATACGTACTCATTTGCTTACGAACAAATGAATGGATCGTATTACTCTGACAGCGTTAAAAGCCTGCTGCTATATCTTAAATTAGATAAAATTATGCTAAATAGATAGATTGTGTTACATTTACTGCTAAGAAAATAAATCCACGGCGCGGAAATTTTTGCATTGGCTTTCCCACTCCAAAAAGAAAACCGTAATTATTTCTAGTTAGAAATAGCTTGACTAGTAATTATGTTTGACGTGTGATTAATTATTTTCTACATTCACAAACCTTCAACTCTTCGCTAAATGAATGCTAAGCTAGAATTTTTTTCCTTTCTTCTGGTAAGAAAGCATAAATCCTTGTTTTTAATGCCAGTTAAATCTATCAAAATATGCACCGCCGTTGCTTATAATTGCCTCTGTTTGTGTTCAAAGGATTGATTGAATTAATCATCTTAAGAAATGCTACATTGTTAACTAAGAGTTCGATTATCGTACATTCCTGGGATACTTTGTTTAAATTCCCCTCCTAAATTTTGTCAGTTTGGAGAATAAATCTTTACTCTTTTATCGCCATGAAATATTAAGTGAATGGAGTACAAATTTAATCAGTGTTGTTTAATTTGTGTTGTAGTTTTTTTCCCTCAAAGAAAAATATCGAAACATCAAACAATAAAGGGAATTAATTTCATTAATCTATTTAAATACGGTGTGTATTCCGAGCAATCTGTTTAAGATATGTAATCAAAACAGAATTGCTTTTATTATTCCTTATTCTATTTAATCAGGTAATTTAATGAATCTAGAAATAAACGTAAAAAAATGTATTCTTTATAAATGCCAAACGTACACTAACAAAGCTCATTGGAAATAAATTCATGCTCACGTGACACACGTCAAATGAATCGACGCAATTTTGTTTTACAATCTATTGCTCACTTTAAGAACTTGTCTCAACCTTAGATATGCCAGATAAGTAAGATGAAAAATATAATGTTTATCTATGAATAAATTGACCTGCAACTCAAGGGCAACCTTAACGATTGGCAGGATTAATCAGAATATTCTCTAAAATACGTAAAAAGATATCACGAAGTTAGTAAATGCTCCTATCTGAGTTTTATTTGATATATTTTAAAAATAAATGCTTTAAATTTCACCAAATAAATATTAAGCAGAATTACATATAAGATTTGTTAGATAAATAGCGCTTTTAAAAATCATATGGGTGTATTTTTGATATGCACAGCTAAAACAAAAAGCAGTGATAGTGGTATTCCAAAAGCTTTCTCACGGACTCTCTAATAAATTTATTACCCCAGAGAATGCCTTGTGTGGTATTGGAGCAGAATATTTATTTACTGACTTTTGGTGTGGATTTTTTTTTTATTTTTTAAAAATAAATGCTTTAAATTTCACCAAATAAATGCTATGCAAAATTACATATAAGATTTGTCAGATAAATGGCCGTTTTAAAAGTAATATGAGGGCCTTTTCGATACACAACTAAAAACAAAAAGCAGTGATAGTGGTCTCCCAAAAACTCTAATATTTTTTTTAATCCTGGAAAACGCGATGTATGACATTGGCGCACAACAGTTATTTATTAACTTTTGGCATGAATTTAGCATTTTTACTGAATATATCGTGTCAATCTTTGCCACGCTTCTTGGTAATTAATCCCTGATTAGCGATTAATAGGACATGAAAATCAAATTTGTATTTTATGCATGTTTTTTTGGGGTCGATTAAAACAAAAATTGGACACAAAATTGTACTAGCAATTTTGAAACCATGCAAAAAATACGATATATTTAAGCCATTATGTTTTTGAACAATCACGTTTACATATAGTTGAAAGTACAGACCGATAGACAGTCAACCCGTCGTAGGTTTGAGCTCAAACTTTTGTAGATGTTAAATCGGTGTATCAGTTTTTATATTTATCCCCGTTTTGTATTTATCTCGTTAACTTTTATTATCAGCCGGGCAGATTTCCTTTGACTATGTTTTATTCAAAATTTGACAGAGTCTGCTAATTTGTTGTAAAAATCGTATACCAAATTTCAACTGTCTAGCTCAGAGCGTAGACAGACTATTTCTAAAATTGTGTTTTTTGAACTCAGAAAGTTCTGAAATGTGGAGATTCATAAAAATCTCGAATTCGAATTTTTTTGAAGATTACAATACTTTCCCTACACTACAGAAAGTGAAGGAAAAAGAGACTACGCTCTTTTTTGGAAAATACTCCAGTCATGTTTCTTAGAAAAGTTAGAATAACTATTTTTTTATGTAAAATTGTTATGTACAAGTATGGCCCTGAAAATTTGGCTGGCAAAATTAGATAAAATGTTGTCTCAAACACTTATGGAGATTTAAAAACTTTCAAAGTTTGAAATTAAAAAATACGAATCAATTGAAGAGTTTGCGGCAAAAAAGGATATGGCTTCAATTTGGAGGAATTTAGAGTTACATGAGGTAAAAAAATCCACGTGGTAAAAAAGTCCTTGTTCATTTGGTACCAAAACAAAGCGAGATGTTCAATCTTAGTTCTCACTTTACTAAAGGGATGAAGCGAGAACTAAGTCTCATTGGAATTTAGAATTTTCTGACGTTTTTTACGTCTTTCTACAAACTTGAATAATTGATTCATTAAATCTCCAGCAATCAGCAAAAACCTTAACTGAACAGTTATGTATAGCCTATCTACCAGTCCATTGGTTCAAACTGCAATACCTTACTGTCTACTACGTACGCTCTGTACCATGCTTAAAATACCAATCTTCTAGAAGACCATCTCTGTTTTCATTTAAAAAGAACGGTTTTAAAAAAAGATTCAAGAATTTCTTCAGTGTATTTTTGACCTGTCAAATTGTGATTTCGCGTAATATATAGTTTTTTTACCCCTACAACTTGGTAAAAATATCCTTGTTCATTTGCTGGTAAAAGAAAGCGAGAACAAAAATGCCCATTCTTAGTTCTCGTGTTACTCCAGGGATGGAATTGTCTTTCTCATTGGAATTTAGAATTTTCAGACGTTTATGATCTCTTTCTACAAACTTGAATAATTGGTGCCATCTACTTTTTGCAGCAAACCCTTCAATTTCTTTTCGTTCAATTTCATACGATATCAATAAAGCACAAACAATTAAACAGTCTTGTAACAGAACTTACCAAATGAAGTAAATTCTGAGGTTATTTTTCTTAATTCTCCAAAAGGATGGAGATTAAATCTCGAACAATCAGCAAAAGCCTTAATCTAGTAGTTATGCCTAGTCTATCTACCAATCCATTGGTTCAAACTGAAAGACCTTACTGTCTACTCCGTACGTTCCGTACCATGCTCAAAATATGGTATGGAGCATTTTACGTTCTGTACCATGCTCCGTACGCTCTTCTAGAAGACTAGATGTGCTACATCGACAATTGCTTTCCTTTAAAAAATGGTTTCAATATGGTTAAACAAAAGATTCAAGAATTTCATTCCTGTATTTTTGACCAATCAAATTGCTATTTCGCTTAACATATAGGTATGCTTATTTCTGATGAGCTTATAGTATCTATTTTATGATATTCTGGACAAAAATCAGCTTCTCACATGGATTTTGTAACTTCATGAACAAAATTAGCCTACCACATGTATTTTATGACTTTACGCCCTTCATTATAGCACATTTGTGTCTAAAAATCAAATTCATTAATTCAAATTTCAAATCAACGCTGAATAATGATCTGTAGTTAATTTTCATGCTTAGAGGCTTGGATTGAGTGAATCAAATCAAGCCGAAGACATAAAAAATATAATTGTTCTGAAAACTTTGGATTTTAAGATCAAACTTTTAATGATCTACAGTTAAAAGAATGACATGACCGGAATTATTTAGTAGTGAATTAAGTGACCTTATTGCTGTTGCTAATAATTTGACTTAGTTATTTATACGAATATGTTCTCTTGGTCAGGATTTTCTTTAAATATTTGGAATTTACTATAAAAACCATCATATAATCTTAAATATCTTATCCTAAAACCACCTGTCATTCCCCGAAATAAAGCCGCTTTAGATGATGTAAATGCCTTGACGTCAGAAGATGTAAAAAAAATCTTTTTCGAAATATTCGAGATGTTACTTTATTTAGAGAATTTGCCTTAAATACCAGTTTAGAGGATTATAAATGATAATAAATATCTGAAGACACGTTTATTTGATGAATATAGAATTTGCATGCAGCAAGCATAACGATTAGAGCTTTTTTCTCGGAATTTTCGTGTAATTTATATGCTGTCATTCAATAATAAATCAAATAATAAATTAACGAAAAAGGCAGTTTCAAAATTCAAAATATATTATCAAGAAGGATTTCTTTAAAAATCGAGATTATTTTTCTATTTACAATTTTAATTATCTGGATATTCTGTAAATATTATAAAAGTTTAATCAATATATGTATTTATATGGCGATTGGGGAATTAATGGGGAAATGAAAATTGTTTAAATATATTCGTAAATTCAAATAAGATTAGGTTACTATTTCCAACGAAACAACTTATGGCTCTGTTTTTGACGAACTATAAGTGTTCGCCGATGTGAGCGAAATAAATACCATTTTATTCTTATTGAATTTCAATGATCGTCTCGGAAAAAAGGGACATATTAAAATCCAAAATACTGTCTCATTTCCAAATTTAAGCTCAAGAAATATTTTACATAATCTCTCGGATGATTCGAAAGTTTATATTTCAAACCATTAATATAGATAAAAAATGAATAAAAACATTTTCAGTTTTCCATTTTTATTTTATGCAGCTAGCCCATATGTCCTTAAATTTGAAATTTTGCATTTGATTTTTTGTACAGACCCAAGAAATTGCTAAGAAAGCAATGTTGCTTGTTATTTTATTTAATATACAAAATAAGTTATTCGGTCACAAGCTTTACATTTTGTAGTGGATTTATAATGTGGAAGTATCAATAGAACGAAGATTGGACGATTAGAATATTTTGGTATGGATTTGGTTTGGTTTTTCTGGAAGTAAGAGACATCTTTGACTAAACTGTGCAATGCATATTAATGGTATGGGAGATTTTTTCCCTATGAAAAGGTAAGCATATTCAATTTTGATTTAGATTCGCGCTATATTTTCAGTAATCCCATCATTAAATTCAGCAATATACATCACGATGGATACTAGGTAGTATCCATCGTGTACATATGTACACGATGGATACTATCGGACATCGTGTACATTTGATACATATGATGTAGCAAATTCAGGCAGCTGTGGGACATTTCATTATTGCTTCATTGGAATCCACTTAATATCAGATATTGGAACTAAAACTTATTGCTCTATAAACTGTGTAAATAGTTTAAGGAAAGTTTTTACGAGTGGTTTCCTATGGGAGGTTTTCCTAAAAAAGATAAACATATTTGATTTTGATCTAGACTTCTGCTATCTTTTCAGTAATCTCATCATTAAACACAACAATACACATCAGGATGGATACTATGTAGAATCATGTGATGTAGCAAATTCAGGCAGATGAGGGACATTTTGTTATGGCTTCACTGGAATCCGTTTAAAATCATATATTGGAACTAAATCTTATTTGACTGAAAACTGTCAACAAAGTTTCTACGAGCAATAGAAACTTTGTAGAAACTTCTGCAGATTGCTCGATGAATCGGGAACATGTGATATGCAAAGTAGGAAATGGTATATTCATGCGATAGATGGCGTTGTAGAAGCCTCCTGAGATACGTTTGACGAAGAAACGTTAAGTACATTCCTTTTTTCCAAACGTCTGGATATACAGAATTACCGAATATTTCTGAAGGAAGTTAAGCCGAAACTCTTAATTTGAAACCCAAACTTGGGAGTTGTCATAACTGTGGTTCTAACATGATTACCAGCCCATTTCAGTCAATATTTTTGTCAACTATAAAGAGTGATATTCAGGTAATGAAAAACTGATCTTGGTAGCCCTGGAAAACATAGATAATTCCAAAAATGTGTTCTCTTCATTCAGAAAGATCGAAAAACGTGGAGATTCATCAAAATATCGAATTCAAATTCTTTGACCATAAGATTTTCTTTGTATGCTTAATATTCTAGGTAGTAAAAAGGCATTTTGATGTGAAGTTTAAATAATCCATACAGTAATTTTAAAAAGACACAAAATGTGTAAATGAAAGCAAACAGTAAAACAAGTTTAATAAAACAGGTACAGTCAGAAAAGGATGATGAAAATTTATAGAAAACATTTAAACATGTCATAATTTCTTATTCTATATTGGCAACAGAATTTCCAGATGATGAAAATTAAATCAGAGAAATTAGATGATAATGCATAGAGAAAAAATCTATCATTTGTGCCAGAAACAATATACTTTTTCTTATCCAGAAATAATTCAAAAATATTTAAAAAAAAAACAAATTAGAATTTCTTTTACGGGATTAATTAAAGGGTACAGACTGCAATATTAACATAGTTTCAATTCTCAAAGAACGGAAAAAAATTACCTGAATGAAAACAAAAAACATTTATACATTAGTAAAAAAATAATTAAAATAATATAAATTAAATCAAAATTTTCTCCATTAATTCATTCTTAATAAATTGATTTTTAAAGAATGAAATTGAGGTAATGTTTTAATATAAAAGTGTAAATCCTACCCCACCTGCTACCCCGTTATTTGCACAAATATATCATTGTATACTTACTAAGAAGGGGAGTTCATTACGAAAAACCTAATTTTACCGAAGCAGAAAAAAAGTATTCGAAAATAACAACACCGAAAACTCGAAGCAAACTGTTACGTTTAATTGAACCGTTGTTTTTTATTTTGATGCTTGCTTCGTTACATTTAGAGAAAAAACGCTTGAGTAGCTCTAATCACTTTTCCCTAAAGAATAAAAATTCACTCTTATTGTTTTCTTATGTTCCAGCCAAGCTGGATGATGGCCACAGCTGCGTTAAAGAATATGTCTACAATCCTGGGATAGTATTTGCTGAAGAATAGGAGATAAAAAAATGATGTCGGAGATTTTCAACATTCCTTTTGAATAAATTTTCCACCACGGATTTCCATTAATGCTTTCAGCATATTCTGTGTTAATTAATATGCATAAAGGATATTGTTAGTTTTTATGAGCAGAAAATGACTGATAATTGTAGTGGTTACTTTTATTTATGTTTTAAAATTACGGTAGGAAACAACATACTTCTGTAGGAGATGGCAAAGTGTCGCCTATTGTTATGATATATGCACGATGTTAATTCAAGGTTTAGAATACTAAACATCGTGGATATATCGTAAAATGATTTTTGCTTTTGCTTATCGTAAAATGGTTTTGCCATTATTTCTGTATTATAGTTAAGGTAGGAAACTATTGACTTCTGTAGAAGATGGCAAAGTGTCAAGCACATTGTTACGATATATGTACGATGTTAATTCAGGATTTTGAATACTGAATACCGTAGAGATATTGCAAAATGTTTTTTGCTTATAAGAGTCGAAGTAAGAAAATGACTGTGACTGTAGTGGTAACTTTTATTTAAGTTTTAGCGTTACAGTAGGGAACTATAGCCTTCTTTAAGAGATGACAAAGTGCCCCAAAATATTAAGATATGTTCATGATGTTATCCATCATTTAGAATATCGAATATTGTGGATATAACTTTAAATATTTTGCATTAAAAATATTGTTGCGATGTCAACACGTTATTATCTAGTATTTAGAATATCTAGCATCATGGAAATATCGTAAAATATTTAGTGTTTAACGGAAGTGTTATAAGAAATCGACTGATAGCCGTTGTGGTAAGTTTTATTTATGTTTTACCTTTACCATAGGAAATTGTTAGTTATTATTTTACTATTGTCTACAATTTATCCAGTAGTAACATATTATTAACCTTAACATCATTGTATCTTTCTTTGTATTATCCATATTTCGCCAATTTGGAACGGCTTAAAAGTGCTATTCTTTCCAGGATATAAATTTATATACTTTCCATGGGATTAATCACCACTCTTGAGACATTTCTATTCTAATTAATAGTTAACAATGGATAATAATACTTCATATACAATTATTCACTTCATCTAAATTGTTGGTTACTATCTTACTATTGTCTACAATTTTCCCATTAGCAACATCTTATTAACCTCAAGATCACTGTGCCTTTCTTTGTATTAACCAGTTTGGAACTGCTTAAAAGTGCTATTCGTTCCAGAATATAGATTTATACACTTTCCATCTGATTAATCTTCACTCTTGGGACATTTCTATTGTTATTATTAGTTAGCAAAGAATAATAATACTTCATATTTAATTATTCGCTTAATTTAAATTGTTAGATTACTATTGTCTACAAATTACCCAGTAGTAACATATTATTAACCTTAACATCATTGTACTTTTCTTTGTATTATCCATATTTCGCTAATTTGGAACGGCTTAACAGAGCTATGCGTTCCAGGGTATAAATTTCTATACTTTCCATAGGATTAACCTCCATTCTTGGGACATTTCTATGATTACTATTAGTTAGCAAGTTATAATAATACTTCATATTTAATTATTCGCTTCATCTAAATCGTTAGTTACTATCTTACTATTGTTTACAAATTACTCAATAGTAACATATTAACCTTAACATCATTGTATCTTTCTTTGTATTTCCCATATTTTGCCAGTTTGGAAAGGCTTAACAGTGCTATTCGTTCCAGGATATAAATGTGTATACTTTCCATAGGATTAATCTCCACTCTTGGGACATTTCTATTCTTATTAATAGTTAGCAAAGGATAATAATACTTCATATTTAATTATTCGTTTCATCTTAATCGTTAGTTACTATCTTACTGCTGTCTACAAATTACCCATTAGTAACATAATATTAACCTTAACATCATCTTTGTATTACCCATATTTCGCCAGTTTGGAACTGTTTAATAGTACTATTCGCTCCAGGATATAATTTTGATTTCACTTTAAGGACTTTGATCTCCCCTTTAAGGACATTTCTATTCTTATCATTGATTAGCAAAGGATAATGCAACAAATTTAATTGCCAGCAACATCTATATTATTGATAATAATTATAATCTATACATCATTTAGAAGGTGTGGTAATGAATTTATCTGACTAAAATTTAAGATTCTTTTCAGATTTTTGAGTCTTCTTTTTGGAAGTTTTGTGATGAAAGCGAAAGGGTAAGGGATGTCTGAAAAAAAATTTAATATCCTTAAATACAACTCACCGGTCACCCTGAGCCGTTCAGTAGAAATCACAACTTCCTTATCGTCTGCTTGGAAAAGAGTTTCTCCTTTTCGGTTCTTGATCGTAAATTTTTCCGCAAATGACGTCATAGAAGTGGGGCCTAAAGAAAAGAAAATGCAAATCTAGGTCAGAAAGAAACTTTTTTTTCCCACCCTCACTTTTCATACAAATAGAGTAAAGAGAAAAATTTTCCAAGAATCTTTGATGAATAATAATAATAATAAAAAGAATTTTCTTTTTAAAAGTTTAAATGTACAAGAAACCAGAAGAAGGGGGAGGGGGGAGGGCTTTTTATTGCTCTCTTTGTGGATGACACATTGATGAAAAAGCCATCTCATTGTGGAAGACACATTGATGAAAAAGCCAAAGTTTTTTCAAAAATTTAGGAATTTTTTTTTGATAAGCAATAGTCATTTAATCCTTAAGTGTAAAAATTATCAATAGCGACAGAGTTTAAATTTTTGTTGTAAGATTTCGCGTTAAAAAAATGTATGCTTACTGCAGATATCTAAAATTCGAAATTTAAATTAAGAAATTAAAAGAAAATTAAACCATTAGACACAATAAAAAATAAGAATTTGAGTATTAAAACAATAAATTAATTATAAAGAGAATTTTTCCATTTGGTTCAAATCAGTGAAAATTTTACTATGACTTTTTTTTAAAGTATTTCTTGGAAAATTTAACTTTATTCCAAATTTTAAAAATTATTAAAATGTTACTCAGTGTAAGCAAATGTATATTCTGCTCTCATACGAAAGATAAAAACCAAAGAAACTTCACAATATTTCAATATAAATGAATATAGCACACAGTTTTACAAAATATAATATACAGTACTAAAAATATTATTTCAGAAAGACGTCATATAAATTTTAAATAGCAAAACTAAAATGCTTATTCAATATAATTAATTCATATTCAATAAATTCATTCATATTAAATATAATTAATCTGTACTCAATATAATTAATTCATGCTCAATATAATTCATTCACATTCAATAAAATTTATTCATATTTAATATAATTCGTTCTCAATATAATTAAATCATATTTAATATTACTCATAATCAATATCATTAATTCATGATCAATATAATTAATTCAAATTCAGCGTAAATATTTCATGCTCGCTATAATTCATATTCAGCATAATGAATTCATATTCAATAAAATTCATTCATATTCAATAAAACTAATTTATGTTCAATATAATTCGTACTCAATATAATTAATACTCAGTGTGATTAATTTATGTTCAACATAATTAATTCCTAATCAAAATAATTAATAATCAGCGTAATTAATTATTTCTCATTATAATCCATATTCAATGAAATCAACTCATTTTCAATTAAATTAATCCGTACTCAGTATAATTAATAGTACTGAATATAATAATTTCAAACTTATAATTAATATTCAGTGTAATCAAGATAGTTCATAATCAATATAATTCATACTTAATGAAAATCATGCTCCAGCATACTCAACATAATTCATGCTCACTCTATAGCAAAAAGGAAATATATACACCATATACTTTATCTATACTTATAATAAAGATCAATGTGTGCGTGTGTGTGTGTGTTGGCGCTCTACAGGCCAGACCGTTGGACCTACAGCTACCAAATTTGGTGCATGTATACCTTGGAGGTCAGGAATGTGCACCTCGGAGCCCTTTTTTCGAATTTTTGATTAGAATTTGAATTAATTAAAATTTAAGCGAAATTTCGACGTTTTTCCGCTATAACTTCCGAAAATATGATCGCATAAACATGATTTTTACATCAATTTAAAGATTAAAAAATTAGCCTTCTAATGGTATCAGTGTTTTAATGTATAACTCAAACTTCTATTTTTAACGAATTTTTAAAAAAAAATATTTTAACCATGTTTTTTTAGCACGTGACTGGATAAAATAAAAGAATGCCGAAAGTTCAAATAAAAAAAATATCATCGCAAAATAAATCTAAAGAAATGCAACTTTCAGCACGTGATTGGATAAAATAAAAGAAATATAAAATGTGATATTTTCTTTAAAAAATAAATGCAAAGCAAAAGTTTCTACAATCGTTTGCAATATCTATATCATTAACTCAATAAATCTTCTTTATTTGCAGTAAACCTGATTGAATTTAGGCAGGATATGCATTGAAATCCCGACATTAATGGCATATTTATGTAATCGTTTGCAATATCTGTATCATTAATTTAATACTTTTTTCCCCTTTCTCGCTTTCTTTAAAAAAACATATTTAATATTTTGGCAACATCATCGAAAATTTGTTTTTTTAATATTTTGGAAGCATAACAGATGGTTAAAACTGACTGATTTATAAAATTAAAGAATATTATTAGGAAAAGGTGTACTTTTAGAACTTACCGTCCATCATCTTAAAGAAAATATTAATTTCAGGTCAATTAATGCCCGGAATTACTTCAAAGCTAATGAATATGGGATTTAATTGAAAATTTTAGAACGCTTTACTCATGGCGAACCAGCTGGTCGCCAAAGGCGGCTAGTATTTAATATTACTAATAATCAATATCATTAATTCATGATCAATATAATTAATTCAAATTCAGCGTAAATATTTCATGCTCGCTATAATTCATATTCAGCATAATGAATTCATATTCAATAAAATTCATTCATATTCAATAAAACTAATTTATGTTCAATATAATTCGTTCTCAATATAATTAATACTCAGTGTGATTAATTTATGTTCAGCATAATTAATTCCTAATCAAAATAATTAATACTCAGCGTAATTAATTATTTCTCATTATAATCCATATTCAATGAAATCAACTCATTTTCAATTAAATTAATCCGTACTCAGTATAGTTAATAGTACTGAATATAATAATTTCAAACTTATAATTAATATTCAGTGTAATCAAGATAGTTCATAATCAATATAATTCATACTTAATGAAAATCATGCTCCAGCATACTCAAAATAATTCATGCTCACTCTATAGCAAAAAGGAAATATATACACCATATAATTTATACTCAATAAATAAGTATAATTTATCATCAATGCAACTCAATATAATTAATTCTCTATATAATTTAACCTTGATATTATCTAAAGGAGAAAAAAATTAAACAAACTTCCAACTCACGGGTTACCTTGGTACAGGACTTTACAGTTTAAAAGTTTATTATTTCTCAGTAAAAAATAGTTTAATTTCTGTGATATTATGTAAATCCTTTCGTATAAGCCAGATAGTAAACATTTTTAAACATTTAAGGCATCTTTCAAATAGATTTCCCTTAAGTTTTGAAACAGGAAAACATGGAATCTTTTACACAAAAATAACAATGCAAAAATGAACCATTTAATATTTCTTAACCGGCATAAATATTCCTAAAGTGAATATTTTAAACAAGTATAGGCAAAATCAGAAAATCCCTACTTCAATCTTAATAATAATTGGCTAAATGTAAAAGAAATTACTATGCAAGCATAAAATATCGCCATAGTTTTATAGCCGTAATAATTTTAACTTCAGCCATATGGAATAAGAGAAAAGGCACTTATGTTAGTCATAGAAAACTGAGAAAATAGTATTCTGTACTCTTAATGTTTCATAAATATCTGTGATTTACTACAAACCATTTACTGCATTTCAAGGAAAGTAGTCAAGTGAAAAATTCCAACCTAGTGAAAAGACTTAAAAACAAGGCGCGCCATTTTACTTCACTCCACGCAAAATAATGGATGACGAGACATTAGGAAGCCATTTTGTTTTGCAGGCAATTAATGTATCCCGATGACAAGTTTAACTGTTTATCCCCTGTTCTGTAATGAATAGGCACTGTAAATGAACGGCGTTTCTGACATGTTGCTTAGCTATTTTCTGAATTTGAGCTGGTGTCTTGATTTACACCCGCTATAATTTACAATTTAGTTCGCTGAAAGCGAGGTTCTTGAAGTGTTAAGCTATTGAAACTGATTTTCTCGCTGAGTACAGAGAGATAATGTTCGCTATTGACGTATTTAGCATCGAAGCTGGGTTGATAACCGACTAAACACTGACTGATTGTTTTGATTTCAATACTGCATTGAAAAAAAATATTAACATCATTAACACCAGATTTAAGCTTCACTCGTAGATGATTTTTTAGAGAATTTTTTAAAATTTTTTAGATAAATAATAAATTTTTTACTTAAATAACGAAAATAAAAATAAAAATACAATACAAATATACTGTTAAATAATGAAAATACAATTCAAATATGCTATTAAATAATGAAAATACAAATAAAAATACAATACAAATATACTATTAAATAATGAAAATAAAAATAAAAAGACAATGCAAATATACTATTAAATAATAAAAATACAATACAAATGTACTATAAAATAATGAAAATACAAATAAAATACAATACAAATATACTATTAAATAATGAAAATGCAATGCATATACAAATTCCTTTATCCACTAATTATTTGATTTCGTATTTTTGTATTTATAAATTTAACTTTGTTGCTATAAATAAAATTGACCCATTAAATGATTTTATATTTAGTTGCCTCAAATAGTGAAAATATAAATAAAATACAACACAGACATACAATTAAATAATAAAAACTCAATTTCATATTCAAATACAAATTCCTTAATCTAATAATTCTTTGATTTTGAATTTTTGAAGTTATAAATTTAATTTTGTTGCTATAAATAAAAATGGCTCCTAAAATGCTTTCATATTTAGTTGCTTCAAACACGTTAAATTTTCATTAGAGAAATATAATGCATAACACAATTAATTAAATAGAATGCAGTACAAATACAAATTCCTCAATCAATTCAGTTTTCGATTTCTTATTTTGAAAGAGGTATATTTAATTTTGTTGCTATAAATAAAGTCGACTCATTAAGTGATTTTATATTTATTTATTTCAAACTCGTTAAATTTGCGTCAATACTCATTAAACTTCTGCAAATAAAATACAATACATGTATACAAGTAATTATTGAAAATGAAATAGATATACAAATACAAATTCCTGAATCCATTAATTCTTTGATTTCGTGTTTCTAAAGTGATATTTCTAATTTTGTTGCTACAAATAAAGTTAATTCATTAAATACTTTTATATTTAGTTGTATTAAACCCATAAAATTTGCATTAATAATCGTTAAGTTTGCATAAATAGAATGCAGTATATGCATACAATTAATTAATAAAAATACAATACAAAATATAAATTCCCAAATCCATTTCTTTGATTTCGAATTTTTGAATGGAATATACCTAATTTTGTTGCTATAAATAAAGTTGACACACTGATTTTGTATTTAGTTGTTTTAAATTCTTTAAATTTTTGTTATTAAAATAAAATACATACATACATACATACATACAATAAATTAATGAAAATGAAATACAAACACAAATTTTTCAAACCACTAATTCTTTGATTTCGTATTTTTGAAGTGGTATATCTCGTTTTTTTGTTATGAATAAAGCTGACATATTAAATTATTTTATATTTAGCTGTTTTAAACTTGTTAAATTTGCCATATGCGTAAAAAATGTTCTACAAGCAATCTTGTACTAGCTTTCGTACTCATTCTTTATTCAAACAGTTGAATTCAAAGTTTATCAAGTTGGTGATGTCAGTTAATGCTGTTAGAACGAAACTCTGAAGTATTTCTGCAATGCACGATAAAAATGCCTACCTGAAATGCTTTTAAAAAACAGAATGTATAGTTTAATTAAGTTATTTTAACGTCCCATTGTAAAGCAACACTACGGTTATTTTGGGAAGGATTTCACAATTTTGAACCACTGTCAGAATACAGACAGAATGTATAAGTAAAAATATTTCACAAAATCGTTTTTTTAATACTAAATGATTTATTTAAATTAGATTGTTTTGTCATAAATATTACGCTCTTTCTTGAAGAAAACTATAAATTAAAGTTTTTATTAATAAAATCAGTAATGTTACTAAAAAACCATTCTGAATCAGAGTAGAATGCGAACGAACTTTTAAAAACAAAATTCATGGGAAATATACTGTACTAGTAATTACCCACAATTCTGTTCGCGTGGAAATTTTGATGTATGTGTTCGAAAAGCTATCAAATAATGAGAAAAAAATTAAATCTAACCTAAAAACGATACATTTAAAAGTATACACATATACAAAAAATATATAACATAAATACAATTTAATAACTAAAACAACTAACTTAAAGACAATTTATTTTCATTGTATACCCAAAATAAAACAAAACAGCAAATCAAATCCGGTCAAATCCATTTTATTTATTGATCGAGATTGAGATAGCTGCAACAGTATTTATTGACATAATTTTTAAACTTTTAATTTAAATGAGAACACAGTTGTCAGCAATCGTGGGCGAACTTGAACTTTCAACACCAGTTGGTGTAACGCACATGTCTGACTTTCCTACGCCAGTTGAGTTAATGCAATGCATATTAGAATTTTTTTATTTTCATTATTCTGTTTTCTTTTAATTTAAAAGTACTTCAGAATGAATCCCAAAGATCGATTCATTAACAACATTTCATTTTAAGTACATCAAACACAAAGGAAATTAATAGAATCGTTTGAAATAACCGGTCAAAATTCTCCTAAACTTAATTTCAACTTGGTTGGGGGAAAAAACTGAAGCCTTACTTATATTTGGCGGGATTTGGAATCAGCTTTTTGGCTCGAAAGCTAGTTTTTAATTAATAAAAAATTAACCACTCTATTAACCGGAATAAAAATTAGCATATGCTCTATTCCTGACCATAATCTATCTTTGCGCTAAATTTTCTCCAATTCTGTTCAGCCGTTCTGGCGTGACTGTGTAATAAACATTCATATATCCATCAAATTTTCCCATTTATATATTAGTATAGTTGATATTGAGTTTTCGTACAATGGGTTGATGGTTTTTTACCTTTGGATATAATTAATTTTCTTAATTGTAATACCTTCTATTACAATAAAAAGCAAGTTAACTCCAGTGGACAAGATGTTGCTAAATTCGTTTAGAGACAAATATCTTTCAGTCGGTGTTTTCGAGAAAGTTTGAAGAAGGGATCCTAGCTTAGGTGTTGTCTATGCCGTCTGACAACGTCTCAAAATTAACCTTTAAAAGCAAAATTCATGGGTGATATACTGTATGATATTGAATTTTCGTACGAGTTGATGGTTTTTTTACCCATGCATATAATTAATTTTCTTAATTGTAATACTTTCTTAACTCTTTCTTAATTCTTTCTAATTGTAATACTTTCATTCAAGAAAGTATTACTTTTTTCTTAATTGTAATACTTTCTTGATTTTTTACAATAAAAATCAAGTTCCCTCCAATGGAAAAGGTGTTGTTAAATTCGTCCAGTTGTTGCTAAAAAACTGTCCAAAGGTGTTGCTAAATCTTTCAGCTTGCTTCACGAGGAAGTTTGAAGAATGGATCCTAGCTTAGGTTTTGTCCTCGTCATTTGACAGCAAGTCAAAATTAATTGCATCGTCAAATAGCCCTTATTTACTTACAGAATGGAACAAAAGTTTAATTAAACCAAATCAGTGATCTAAAGGAGAAAGGATTACTCTAAAGTAAAGCAAACTATAAACTCAACACAAAATTAGTTTTTAAATCTCAGGATTTGGTATCTAGTAGTTTAACTCGAGATATAAAGTTTTTTTTTTTTTTCAAAAGAGAAGAAATTATAATTATTTTGTTTTGCATCAAGTAAAAATATTTTTTGTATATTGTCTATAGTTACCTTAAACTACATGATATCTCATACAGTTGCCATAAATTATAAGTATATACATATATTGCATATGTAAATATACTTCCTTGAAGATTTTGTCTAGACGCTAAAAATTTAAATACGCTCTAAATCGGGAATCTCAAATTTATATTATATATTCTTATGTGTACAGTTTATTGAATAATAACATATTAATAATTCTCTATTGAAAAAAATACTTCTTCATAACTTTGAGCATATTTTATTTATCTTTTATCAAATCAAATCAGTTGCATACAGAAACAATATTACATATTCATGCGACTAAATTTTTTTTGAAGAATATCCAAACTATGTGAAAAAATTAAGTAAACATACCTCGATTAAAGCAATATCTCTTTTAATAAATTTCAAGAAAATAAGCTATGTCCAAATTACTGTTTATCTGTTACAAAGAACGCAAAAATATATGTTACAAATAAGTCCTTTTCAAAAATGTTTCAAAAAATAAAGGAACTAAGGCTATTCATTTGTAAACCACTAGACACATATATTTTTATATATAATATCATAAGCAATTCAATATTTTGGAATATTAAAATCAAAGAGAAGTTTTTATATCAAAATTCAAGAATTTTTATATAGAGAAAGAACTGCGATTTCTATTAATAAACCAGCAAAATTGCTTCAAACGTATTTGCTACGCTTTGATGCTGAGCAGAGTGGAAAATTTTAGATTTGATATTTACAGAAAATTTTAGTTTTTGCAGTATTTGTGAGGGAAAATAGAATTTCTGTTAGCTTTGATATTTAAATGTTTGTTACTTCTTTCTGTCACTGTTTACATTTTCTTGAAATTTCATGCATTTCTGGTTCCTGTTCGAAAACATCGAAATATTTTACACAAATATTCAAGCCGTTTTATTGCTGCACTTTCAGGGAATTCACGATTTTTGATGTTTCATGTTGTGAAATTTCAAAAATATATGTGTATAGTTGTTAAAATTTTGTTTTCTATACACGAGAAATTCAGTACATTAAAGGAAATATATGAAAACCAGTTTTTCCGGTCTCTATAAAGAAATGACAAGAATAAAGAACAAAATAAATTTATCGCAAATATGTATTATGTTAAAACACAGTTAAGTTATGTATGTAAAAATACAATTAATGTACAAGCACTGTTAATTTTAGTTAAATTATGTATGTACAAAAATTATTAATTTTAGTTACGTTGTGTATGTACACACAAACACAGTTAAAGTTAAGTAATATTACTTTTAGTTAACACAATGTATGCGGAACACGTACTACACTGATGGAAAAAAAAATCCCAACACCAAGAAAAAATTATTGTACAGTAATGAAACTTTAGGAATGTATTTGTCTAGGTAACATATTTAATTGATTAAAGTTTCAAGATCACAGGTAGAGCCATTGGCGAGAAGAGCCATTTCAAATATGAAAGGTTGGTACATTAGTAACCGGTGTAACCGCCAGAATTTTGAATGCAAGCATGCAAACGTGCATGCATTGTGTCGTACAGGTGTCGGATATCAGTTTGTGGGATGGAGTTCCATGCCTGTTGCAATTGGGCGGTCAATGCAGGGACGGATAATGCTGGTTGGGGATGACGCTGGAGTTGTCACCCAATGATGTCCCATACGTGCTCGATTGGAGAAAGATCTGGTGATCTAGCAGGCCAAGGCAACATGTCGACACTCTATAGAGCATGTTGGGTTACAACAACGGTATGAGGGCGAGCGTTATCCTGTTGTAAATCACCCCCTTGAATGCTGTTCATGAATGGCAGCACAACAGGTTGTATCACTAGACTGACGTACAAATTTGCGGACAAGGTGCGTGGGATAACCACGAGAGTGCTCCTGCTGTCATACGAAATTGCTCCCCAAACCATAACTCCAGGAGTAGGCCCTGTGTGTCTAGGCCACAGACAGTTCACTAGCAGGAGTTCCCCTGGTCTCCTTCTAACCAACAAACGGCTATCACTGAGACCAAGGCAGAACCGGCTTTCATCAGAAAACACAACAGATCTCCACTCCGTCCTCCAATGGCTCTAGCTTGACACCACTCGCGTCGCAAACGGCAGTGGTTTGGAGTCAGTGGAATGCACTGTACAGGGCGTCTGGCTCGGAACTGTCCTTGAAGTAACCGATTTGTAACAGTTCGTTGTGTCACTGTAGTGCCAACTGCAGCTCGAATTTTAGCTGCAGACGCAGTACGATTAGCCTCAGCCATACGCAGAATACGACGGTCTTCCCTCTCAGTAGTACCACGTGGCCGCCTGAAACCTGGTCTTCTTGAGGCAGTACCTTCACTTGACCACATCCGCCAATACTCATGCACAGTGGATACATTCCTGCCAAGTCTTTCAGCAATATCGTGGAAAGAAAACCCACCTTCTCTTAGCCCTACAACACGACCTCGTTCAAACTCAGTGAGCTGTTGATAATGGCTTCTTCGTGTTCTCAGAGACATCCTTGACTAACATTAACCCACTACGTCAAATCTCAACTGTAAATAATGATCATGAACCTTACAACGCTTATTTAAAGCAAACCTCATTTGCATGCTCATAGTGTCGCTACTAGCGCCCCACTAACACGTGAAGCTCGAAATTTGAGTCGACGTCATCTTTCAGATGTATAAACAAGCCTACCAAATTTCGTTTATCTAGCACAGCTCCTTCCTAGTGTTGGGATTTTTTTTTCCATCAGTGTAGTATGTTTTCTGACGATTGATACTTGAGCGCGGGTCACGTACTAGTACGGGTAAGTGTAACAATATGGTTTGTTTGTGTATACAGGAAAACGAAGCCGAATGTTCTTGTCTACTTCATAGATTCTGCAAAAATTTAGACAAATAAAAATTAGTTTTTACATCAGTCGATGCTGAATCACAGAACGGGAAGGTAAATTTAAAGATCAATTTAGATTTAAAATTATCTTTTTATTCATCCTTGTGAAAATGAGTGAATTTTGCCGAGTACCTCTTCATAACATAACATAACGCCATCTTGCGGCCCCAGTACCAAAAACATTATCAAACAAAACGTTATCTAACCGGTTAGAAAAATGCTTCGAACGTTATCACACTGTAAAACGTTATTAGTTTTATGATTGCTCTTTTCATTTTTTTATAATATAAAATTGCTTATATATGACATAATTCGAAAAAATTAAATCTATATACTACTATTTCTATTTGATTTTTCATATTTACGATAGTATTATAAATTCATCCACTAAAAATATATATTTTTTGTTTACAAAAATCTTATGCTTGTTATTAATATATTGGTTTATATATTTAAATATAAATTACTAAAAGCTGGTTAAAAAATTAAATAATTTTCGATCTATTGAGATTTAATTGAATAACTAAATTTAAAAACGCCCGCTTCCGGTACAATTCCGTTTCGAAATGTACCCGCACACAATGTATTAAATTCTGTATGTACAAACACAATTAAAGCTATGTAGTATTACTTTTAGTTAAATTATGTATGTACAAACATTTAAAGTTATGTACATGTTGCTTTTAGTTAAATTATGAACGTGCGAACACAACTACTTTTTGACCTAATCGAAATGAAAATTCAAGCATCTGACATATCGTTGGGTTCTATTTACCATCCATTCCTCGAAGATGATGCTGGAAGTGATATGAAATGGGCTCCTTTGAACCTTCCCTATTAGTCTGTAAGATATGTGAGTTTTTTTTTATGTAAAGAAAATGGAGCAAGAATGTTTAAACATTCATTTTCTAAAGTCCTAATTTTGTATGCTTGTTGTCTTGCTCATTGCCAGTTTTCCAGCACTCTCAACTACTTTCGAAACATTTGATAAACTCGTTGAACATGATCTTCTGTTCCGACAGTTCAGCGTCCTTGCCCCTTTTCATTGAACTTGGTAGATGAAAATGGGCAAGGACCCAAAATTATAATTATTTGAATGTCTTGCCTGTTTTCAGGATTTCAGCAATCTCACCTTCTTTCGAAACATTTGATAAACTCCTTTAACATGATCTTCCTTTCGAAACATTCTATAAACTTATTGAACATGATCTTCTGTTGCGACTGTTTTCGTCCTTGCCCCTTTTTAGTCGATGAAAAGGGGCAAGGACGCAAAATTATAATTATTTGAATGCCCTGCTCATTGCCAGGATTCCAGCACTCTCAACTTGTTTTGAAACATTTGATAAACTCATTGAACATGATGAGTTTTGCGTCCTTGTCTCTTTTCATCGAACTTAGTCGAATAATTAGTCGGATGATTTTCCACACTTCTCAGAATTGACGAATTAGTTTAAAGATAAAAGTTAGTGGGCAAATAAGGATTGTCAAAAGAATATTTAGGCCTATCTCACATGACTGGATGCAATGCTTTATGAAGAGGAAAAAGTAAACAGGGTTCCTCTATACAACAAATGCATGAATCTTCCCGATGATTATATCGAAAACTAAACCCTGCTTGCACTTAGCTTTTGATTATAAAATAATTTTGTTCTGTACTCTTGTCTATTTTTATGAATAATTAAAAGTTCGAAAAACTATTCCCGATATATTTACCAGTTATTTTCAAAGAATGCATTATTTGTAATTAAAGACTGTGATAGATTCAGGTATTTTGACCCTAGGTAATGAACTCTATGAGACTATTCTTTTAATGAGACGGCCAATTTAATTCAGCTCATTTTTACCATGTTAATAATTTATTTTACCATTTTTCATTGTGTTAACTTGGATCTCGACTAATTACACTTGATAAAGTGTTTATGTTGTTCTAATATTTTAGTATTTATAAAATCTGTATATTTACATAGTTTTATATAATACCCTTTAATTCACCGGTCCCTCTGAGCCTAGGGAGCTTAGGCAGCTGCCAGTTTGAGGGATTTGGAAATGCTTCCCTGATGAAAAGCGTAAATTAACAGCTGCTATGATTTAAAAAAAATACTAACTATGATAATTTACCAGGAAACAATAATAGGAAACCAATATGTCATCTTAACCCAGAGGTTAACTTTTGCTGTTTTTATGACCTTTGCCATGGACAGGCCCGCTATTACGAAGTCAGGGATTTAAGTCGATAGGAAACTTTTCTGGTTTCAGTAAAGTCGATAGGAAACTTTTATGGTTTCAGTAGGGTCAACTGGGGCCAAGAATACGACTTTGTCACTAACGTATCACTCTTTCGCTTGTACAACCCTTTTATACATTCACACAAACAGATAGAACAGATGAAGAACAACCATACCAGAACCGGGACTCGAACCCAAGACGCCCAAGTCACAGGGAAAACGCACTACCCCTATACCAGGAAGTCGGCGGTTAACTTTTGTAAGTTTTACAAATGATATACATCTACTAATGTCCACTAATGAATCGTTTATTATTGAGCATCGCATTTACTCACTACATCATTGATATTTGCTTAAAACAAAAGCATTTGCTCGTATGTGTCAATTATAACCACAAAGCGATAAGAAAATACTCAATGTCGCGAACTTGGGGAGATAACAATACAATCTGCGCAAAACAGCCTTAATATATAAAGTGGCCCTTCCCTGCAGAAGTATGTCCCATTATCGGCGATTGGACGGTTTTCAGCATCACCATTGCAACTTTTAATCAAAGGAAGAGCGACATACTGTTCGGAAAAATCTCATCTTCATGACCGAGGTATTCCCCAAGGGATATGTGCGTATCGTAAGAGAAGATAATTAAAAAGATTTTGGAGATAAAGCAGTAGTTCTTACAAAAAATGCATCGCGAGTGAAAAAAAAATGAGTATAAAAACAAATAGAATTGTATTTTTATCAAAGGTCTAGGTACAAATCATTTTTAAAAACAAAATACACAGTAAAAAGGCACCTTGGTAGTATTCTTCAAATTTTAAAGACCTTATTATGCACTTAGGGAAATGTTTTTAATAAAAAGATACCTGAATAACTTATATTTCTGGAAAATTAGGATACACACAAAAGCACAGACACACAACTAAAATAATGTAAATATAACAATATAATAATTTTCTCTACTGTTTTTTTATATAAGCAGTCCATTTTGCATCAAGTAATAAATGCGTTTTAAAGAGTAGCATTACGTAGTTTAGAAAAGAATAATAGTTGTGCTTATAAGACCCAAAACCAATACCCATTCAAGATAAAATTTAAACAGCACTATAATAAAATTCATCATGTCTTGAAAATGTTAATATTTCTAATATTTATAGAAATATAATCGAATAACTTTTATTTCGAAAATCGGTAAGAGTTTTCAGTGAACATATTTTGAGTTTTACTTATCAAATCACACATTTCCGGCTTTCAAATCCTTTTGATTGTCCAAGATGACCTTGTACAGATTCTCGATTTCTGGATCGAAAGTTCTAGAGCCTTTTATCCAAAAATGCATCGTGTATATGAGTCTAGTTTTTCCAGAAGATGACCGTGTGAGTAAATCTAGTTCTACCAGAAGATGACCTTGTGTGTAAATCTAGTTCTACCAGAAGATGACCATGTGTGTAAATCTAGTTCTATCAGAAGATGAACGTGTGTGTAAATCTAGTTCTACCAGAAGATGCATCTTGTAGTTATGCCTAGTATACGTTGAATCTTCAGCGAATCAAACCTCATTCTGCTAATGAAGAGTAAATCTAACATTTCATTTTATGATTTAAAAATTGCCAGTGTTAAAGACAAAAAAGTGACGTACCTTTTACTGAAACATCTTAACTATTTAGGAGTTATTAGAAAAATTAGAAGCCTACCTTTTTTTTGAAAAGACAAAAATTGCTGGTCACTTAATAAATGAAAAATTTTGAAGCAAAAAAATTATCCCACAAATGAAGAATTAATTGTAATCAAAAATTGTTAATATCTATTGAATATATATAAATCCAAGATCATTCTAGCTGTAATTATTAGTAACTGAAATGATATTTTACTACAAGCTGTTTCAAGATTATTATATATAAAGCTAAAGTATTAAAAGCATTATATTATAAAAAGTAAATAAAAATCTATGCAAATAAAAAATAGCTACTTACCTAGAGTAAGCCTATTGGTAATCTTTCCTTCCTTATTCCGGGCGTTTATAGTAATGTTTCTGGATGACTCTAATTTCAGATCTTGATCCTACAGAAGTAATTAATTATATTAGGTTCTCAAAAAGCGATAGGTACTTACTTGAAATGTGTGAGTAAATATAGAAGATATAACTATTTTGTCACTTTACAAAATTAAAAAAAACTTGCATTTAAGCATAATTTTTAAAAGAACAGGCACTTATAAACTGTTGAGGTTAGGTGATGAAAAGTTTTCAAAACTAATTACATCTACGTACAGATAATAAACCCGATTTTAAACAAAAAAAAAAATTTTCGAAACTATTGTAAATATTACAATAATTCATATATGAATGTAAAGAGAAATATACCAAGTTTTGTTTCAGTAACAAATGCTCAATGTGTAAATCTCTTGTTACACAGTATTCGCCCCATCTGTAATCCAGTTCGTTTCAAACATTTTGTAGTATTTTGTTTTGTCTTTGACATAACCCTAGAAAAAGAAACCATTGTTTATGTACCACCAATGCCGAAAACACTGCAAGAACTTAAAAAAAGCATTTGTGTGGCATTCAGAACCATTCACGGAAGGATGTTACAAAATGTTTGGAACGAACTGGATTACAAATCGGACTTATGCGGTGTAACAAGAGAGTCACACATCAAATATTTGTGACATTAAAAACTTGAAATATTTCTCATAAATTTCATTTATCACCATTGTAATAAGCGCAGTAATTTCGAAAATATGATTTTTTAAAATCAGGTCCTTCATATGTACTCACTTTGGATTTTGTATATGTATGCAAAAGATTCTCAAAAGACTTCTGATTTAAAAAAAAAACAATAACATGGGCCTAGCTTGAATTAAAAGAAAAGTTTATTTTAACAACCAATAAATAATTATATTGCATTAACAACAATAGTCATACGCAAACACACAAAAGAAAATTATACTGAATAGATCTGGATTTCCAATTTTTTTTAGTGTTCTATTGCTTTCTATAAGAATGAGACGTGCATCATTTTACTAATATTTTCGAGCAACTAATCATTCTACCTAAAATAAAATATTTTATAATTAATAGCTCAGACAATAACTAGGAAATGTTAGCGCCTCAGAATTCCTTTTATTAAATTTAATTATGTGGTATTCTACGAAAAGTTAATCGATTTTTTTTCCTTAACGTGAATTTCTGAAATATATTAAAAGGTTTGTATTTAAACTATATCCATGTTGGTTCGAGATTATACAAGGATCTCTCCTTATATGCATAATACGGAGAAAGAAAAAAAATTTATCGAATATAATTTTTTGTCCTTATTATTGATACAATACAAGCAAAGCTCTTTTTTATCACCTTCATTCAATGTCTATATATATGCTTTGAGTCATACTTTGAAACGGGAAAAACATTGTCTATTAAAGCCATGGAATATAAAATACCATTATCTACTATTTATTTGTACAAATAATGATGGTCGGAAAGCAAAACGTTTTGATCCTTTAAAATATATACAGTGTTAAACCTTGCCTCCAAGAATCTATTTCCTGTTTCCATATAATATTATTTTATATCTTTTAAATAATTAAGAATCGATATAAAAAATTTAACAAGTTCCTACCAGACATACATCTGCTAAACATTCACTGGATGTTCGAGGCAACGATAGAAAACAACGATTTTAGATTTTGTGATCGAAAGGTAACTAACTTAAGCGAATTTCCCAAAAAAAAAAATACTTGTGTTAAACCAATTCTTTTAGATCCTAAGCGCAACAGTGTCAAGTCTCTTTTTTATTTTGTTTATCGGGATACTTTATTTATAGAGACTCCTTTTATTTTTCCATTTATTTATCGGTTTCCTGACACTTTACTGTAGATTGTGTATTCAGGCTGTCGCAAATGATAAATTACGACTGTCTACGAGGGAAAACGGAAAAATTGCTAATGTCCCAGCTTTTTAGGTTGGCGATAATTGCGAATATCTTTTATTTTCACTGTTTGCTGGAAGATACAAAGTGTTTGGTTATAAAATGATATTTAGTTGTAAAAGAAATATTTTTGGGTTTTAAACAAACACCCAATATATCAAAATGTAAGAAATAATACTGGTTCTAGATTCTTTTAGTTTGGAATTCTTTTTTACAGTACGAGACACTGGATATCTATTTTCTCACCATCTAATTAAACAACAGAAACACATTCTTTGCGTGTCCTAGCTAATGTTAGCAAGAAATGTGGAAAAATATTTATGAAACGTTGTTTCAAGTGGCTAAATTGTTTTCTTTTGTTTCAATCTAGATCCAAGCACTTCAAAATGTGCATCAAGAATAACCAGGAAGACAGCTGTTTTCATAAATTATTGCCGCAATAAAACATCTGTCGTCATTGACAAATGATTTTACATAAATCATTCAGTATAGCTTGGAATCAAAATATAGGGAAACAAAACAGACGATGAACATATGTTCTAAAACATTGGAACAAAATTTATCTAAAATTAAATATATGGGATATGATTATTATGCAAGAAAAAAGATGTCATATGCAAAATAATAGGTATTATATAATAATGTTTCGCTTCATTTTAAAGACGATAATTTTAATCATTGTTTTGTTGTTCATAATAACTGAAGTTAGTTAAATTATCGATGAAAAATAAGTTAGATGAGTGCTTAATTTTTGGATAATTCAATTACTATCACAGAATGTTTGTTTTAGAGACTGCCAATTTTTAGTTCCATAAGAGGGATTCAAAAATGTTCTAATAGAGATAGAATATTAGGATGAATAATGATTGATATCAACGGCTGTTTGTCTTCTGTCTATTTCAGTCCTCGACCATTTAAGAATTCAAAAATAAAATGGAAAAATTATCAAAGCTTTTGGAAATTTCAAAAAATTGTCAAACAACTTGAGAATTACATCAGATATTCTAGATTACTTCATAACTTGCTTATAGATAACTTCTATAACAATTACACATCTTGGCGAAATAAAATTTAAGAATAAATATAAACTTTTATAATTAAAAAGTACGGATTTTAGCGCATATGTTATGCATGACAACATGTCAAAGTATGTTGGTATGCAACTATATAATACTGATTTGTTTCAAATAAATGGCTAGAAGACATAATTTAAAAGCGTACAAGATTAAGTAGTCAAAAAGTTTCTCTTTGGTAGAACTTCCGTTTCTATCAACATAGTTAAAATCATTTACCATTTAACATATATTCTAATATAACATTAATTTAAATCCTTTTGCATGATCATGTAAAAATGATGATGCCTTTTTTCCTTCACTGTAAAGGACATAAAAAATCTCCAAGAATTATCCAATGATTTTTAAGTAACGATATTCCCTCAAACGGAATGTCAACTTCAATAAATATCTCAATAAATAAAGAATATATTTTAAAATTTCATTAGCAAAAATTGATCGTAAAAATTCAATTTTAATCTGTATTATTTTTACAGTCAGAGTATTGACTGCAACTGTGGAATATAAAATATTCCCCTTTACATCCTATAGTATAGAGAATTTTTTTTTTCATTTTTATAATAAATTTTTTACAATATATTTTCAGAAATTTACTTTCCTATCACCATCTTATAAGAAAGAAATTTTTTAAAATAATATTTTTTTCTATATGATTTTTTTTCATTTAGCATAACAGCTCTATTGTACTAAATTATTAATTTACAGTCTTCTTGTATCATTTTTAAGCATTTTCACTTATTTGAAGTTTTCGAGATGGAATTTCAAAATCGAGTTTCCCTTCTCTTTATGATTCACAAGATTTCATAAATTTTGTATAGTTCTGTTCTTTCGGTGACAACTCAATATTTTTATATTTCCATAATTTAACTGTCAGTTGATAGCTTTATAATTATTTAGTTTTGATTTAAAATTATAGCATTATCGGAATTAGCGAAGAATTCATTGCAAGATTACTCAATAATTATAGTAATATATTTTACAATAATTATAATATAATTTTCTTTTGAAAATATTCACGTTTATTAGTGTACTAAAATGTAGGTAAGAAATTTTTAATCAAAAATTTTGATTGAAAAACATTAGTTATGAAATCGCTAGGTTTTAGTTTAGTTTAGTTTAGTTATATATTAACGTCCCGTTTAAAGCAACACGAGGGCTATTTTGGGACGGACCTCGTAATTTTGAACCACGGTCAGATGACGAAGGTGACACCTGAACTGGCACCCCCCTCTGCACACCAGTGGGAGGACATTTGGCCTGACATATTTAACGTGCAACAGACCCCCTCACACGGCGGTTCTTTGGTGGAATCGAGTCTCGAACCTGAAACCCTCCGGTTCCGAAGCCGAGACTTTACCACCGGGCCACCGCGGCCCTATGAAATCGCTAAGAGGCATTAAGAATGCTGTCAAAGAATTAAGCCAATGAACTAATTAAAAACTTTCAAAGGAAAGAGGATTCTTACATATTTATTATAAATTTAAGTATATTATGAATATGATTAATTTCAGAATTTATTTAATTTAATCCATTGCCTCACAATTTTACGATTTTGTTTTGGACTCCAGATTTGTTACTTTCCTTTACAAATTCAGTACAACGCACTGTAGCTTCAAAACGGATTTAAACATTCAATTTATACAATTGCCTGGTTATTCTCTCATTGGATTACTAAGACCTTTATAATTTAATTGTAGCACTCGATTTCAAAGTGAGATGCACATCAAACCATAAATATGCAAATTAACTGTTGGCGAAAGCACACAATAAAAATTTCATACCTTTCCATGAATGATATTCACTCTGTGAAACCGTTTACCTATTCCCGATTACGTATGCATTATGCGATAAAAAACGCACGCAATATTTTTCGAAACTTCATTTTAATATCGTCAGGGAAATATTTATCCTTTTTCTTACTCATTTCCCTAAAGCGATTGTGCATGTTTATCTGGATAATGTTTTATAAAAATTCTGCCCTAACTTTCCTTTATAAAAAAGAAATTTGGGTAATTTTTTCCCACTAACTTTGTGATCGTAGCTATTAAAATGTCTTTACAGCCATAAATAACGTACACTTTTAAGGCCTAGGGATTTTTACGAGATTTATTACTTGGATGAAAACAGGTAAGGTACATCGTCATTAATCTTATGTCGGGATATTCTAAAAGATGATGGCGTACTTTCTGATCAGGCTGAAAGTTTAATTTTGTAAGCAGAGAACTGATAATGCAGAATGTTGTTACTCAGGCGATGAATTTTAGAATGCCACAATTTTCATGTGTAAATCCATATATCTTATAATTTATGAAACGCGTTGAAATTCTGGATTTGCAGAAAGATTCGAAACATCTGCGTTTTCAGACAGGAAATGTCACGCAGATGTTTTAACAATGAAAGTTTTGAAAATTTAAAATATTTTGATTAAATGAATAACTTGCGGAAAAATTAAAATGAAACTACTATAAATATACTTATAAAACATATTATGTACCTCCAGCAGATTCAATTAAATTAATATTTATATTGCGAGTAATATTTTTAGATTTTGAAATGCGATGTAGGAATTTTGACAGCGAAATTCTTGTGACTTAAGAATTCAGTTAGATGAATGACTTGGGGAATAATTAAAATGAAGATCTAATGAACATAATTATAAAATTTAACATAAAAGTACTCTGTACATTTTAATAAAATTAACATAAATATTGCAAAGTATTTTTTGTTTTAATTTTGAAATGAAAGGCAGAAGATTCTTGAACATTTAATAATTCAGTTAGATGAATGTATCTTTCAGTCAGAGGAATAATTGAAATGATATATGACGGACATACTTATAAAATTTTGAACAAAAGTACATTTATGCCAAACTGTATACTCTGTACATTACAATAAAATTAACGTAAATACTGCAAATTGATTTTTTGAAATACCATGCTGGAATTTTGACAACGAAATTCTCGAAATCTTAAGGATTTCAGTTAATGAATCTTTCAGTTTGAAGAATGACTAGATGAATAATTGAAATGAAGGTATAATGAGAATACATACAAACTTTAACATATAGGTATTCTCTGTACATTCCAATTAAATTAACAGAAATAACATAATCAGTATTTATATTAGTTTTGGAGCAAATCACAGTGAAAAATTTCTGATTATTTGATAACGGTAGCAATTTTTTGCAATAACATACATAAAGAAAAACTTGAAGATTATAAAATATATAATCGATATTGTCACCTTCCAATTTCTGCAGATATTCGGAAGTATCAAAAGTCGAAAATCGAGCTAAAGTAATTTCAGAATAAGATGTTGAGTCTGTTATTAACGAATACGTAACAATTGCCAGCAACAGATTAAAGAGAAAAAAATAATCTAGTTTAACGAATAGAAAATGAGGAAGTAAGGATTGAATTTTGACAAATTTAGTTTAAAAATTAATTCGCTGTGCAAAAACAATTAAGTGTCTTGATTTTATGTGATAAAGTAAATTTGAATATTATGCGCGAATGCATATTAGTTAGAATGATTAAATAAAATTCTGACAAGAAAGGAATATTCTAAAACATATAGTCCTTTGTAGATGAAACGTAAAAGAATATTTAATAAAGAAATGAAAGATTAAAATCAGAGCTTTACAGCAGTAAAATATTTGACATAATCGAAAATATCAATAACAAGTATAATTATCAAATTCAATATAAATATAATTACGGAAGATTTCATTGAATTTAAAATAACATAAATATTTTTCTGAGTTTTTAATTAAAAATAAATTGCCTTAAATAAACCAGAACACAACCGTTTTAAATACAAATATTCGCTTTTCGTACAATTTATAAAGAATGAGGAGTTTTTATATACGAATGCATCTTTAAAACTTTTCTTAAAGGTATATTTATCAAAATTGGCCTGAAGATAATTGCTGCAGATTGCAGTAAAATTGAATTAATAAATCCAAATTATTATGAATTACTTGCGATCAAAATTATTATTAGGCATCTACAAATGCTAAAGATTAAAGAATAATGATTAATGGATAGCCTCTCATTTGCTTGTTATTACAATTTAATTGTCAGAAAATTGATAAAATTGTTACTTGTATGTTTATTTTCTTTTAATCATGTTTTATTTGTATAAAAATATGATAAAACATATTGTTTAATTTTGAGAATAGAAAATAAATAATTTGAATGTTTCATGCATAAAGTCACGCTTATTATTAACGATAAATGCAAACGATTTTTGCAAATGCAGAGAACTGCGAAGTGGTTTGTTTTGTTTTTCCATTGAAATGTGATACTTTATTTGAAGTTTCATCGTTGAAATTGCCAAAATCTTTCAACCGTTGGATTGCATCATTTTAGTTTCTGTGCGCAATTGAAAAAAAAATTTACAATTTGCATTTTAAAGAAATTTGATTGGCAATTTCCTGTGATCGATTTCCATTAAACAAATTAAAGTAGCAAAATGTTAAAAAGCGTTTATGTAACAATATGACCTTATACAAAAAGTTTTCAAGCAACAATTTCACTTGTAAATAATATTTGAAAAAATTAACGAACTATGTAAAATTATTACATGTGTTAACATATTTTAAAAAAAGTTTTGTTATTGAACAAGGAAAGTTATGGTGAAAACACTTTAAAAACTAAATATTTAAAGAAATCAGATTTGGAATTTATTAGCTTCATGATAAAATTGAAATATAACGAGTATCCATTTCAAATTTTAATAATAATTTGAATTGAATTTGTAACTTAAAATATTATAAGTAGTGTCATGTGGTTAATTTAACAAATTTCATTATTAAAATTATTTGTGACTCGCATATTTAACGAAAGAAATCAAACGTAATAATAATATAAATGCATTAATAAAGAATTATTTTCATGTAAGGCATAATATGTAGCCCATATAGACAAGTCATAAATGATTTTGTATCAATTGTTGCATACACTATTTTTATATATTCGTTTTCAAACCTATATTTGTATTGCATTTGAATTTGTAAAAACGGTTCTGAGGTGTAACATCTTTGCTTGATTTTGAATAGTTTCTAATGAAAACACTATATTATGAGTAAACAAATGGGCAGCTGTAAATGATAAAAAGTTTTAAGATACAAAAAACATCTTATGGGCATTTTTTAAATAAAAATATTTATTACTATTTCTTTTAAATTAAAACTTTATCCTTTACTGAATAAAAGATTAAATACTTGTTGTAATTATATTGTTTGGGTACTGTGTTTGTTTACAGCAAATGTTTGTCTTTCTTTGTTCTAAACGTAGCTTTTCGGAAATTTCAAGAGTCGTTTGCTTCTTTTAAATTATCGTCTGCTTTCAACTACTTATTAATTATTTTTTCTGAAAACTGTTAAAAATGTATGCTCAAAAGCAATGTTCGCTGAAAAATAAATAAACCTAAACGTTTAAAAGTAATAAAAAGTTATTATAGGATGTCTTTTGAGTTAGGATTTTCAGAATTTTTGATAAAACTATTACAATCGTCTTAATTCGTACAGGCGAAACTAAAATTTAACGATGAAAAGTTCTGAATCAGTAATATTTGATTCAGTTTGAAGTATTGTTTTTAAATACGGCTTTTAAAGAACAAATTCAACGCTCAAAGATTTAACTATAATTATTGAATTAAATCATTCTCAAAAGTAAAACCACTTACAGCAATTTTGACAATATATTTATATTGCCGAATATGATTTTTCTACTTTCTTTTAAATAAAAGTTTTTCATGAATTCCAAGTGAATTCAACGAAAGCATCAACTAATTAAAAAGACTCACTGTTCTCAACTGAGGAATTGTTTCTATTCTGTCTGATGAACTAGTGCTATCAGGGAAAAACTAATTGAACCGAATATCGATCTCGGAAAAGAATGCTCCTTCATTTGTCAGTTGTTCCTCAGTGTCTAGATTTTTGTACCTTCCTAACACGGTGATTGTATCTGAACTCTCAACGAGGTTACTAACCGCTTTAAGTTATGATACCTAAAGAAACTCAATTCCTAAGCGTTATTGTTTTGCAAGCAATATTTTAAGCATTTGTTTTAATTCACATTTTTAATTTTTATATTTAACCACTTCCCTTACATATTTTTAAAAAAAAAACTTCAAAAAATCGTCACATTTTTTAAAAGTTTATTACTAAACACTAGAAAACAAAACAAAACATGTAGGTTTTAAGTTTAATTTTTAATTTTTTTTGTTCGTGTAAAAGCATTTAGTTTTAATATTAGTTTACTTTTCCGAGTTATCTCGTTCGAATGAAAAAAGTTTAATATTAATCTTTGAATCTTACTAACAAATTCTGTTTTGCCCGAGTTTTATCGGGACAGTAATTAACTGCAATATATACGAGCCCGAGATAACTCGGGATAATCAGGCAAGCATTTAAAGGCAGCAGAATCAGTGGCTTCAATTACGCTGTAAGAGATGTAAATTTGCTTACAAGAATATGAGATAAATATAAAAAAGCACAATATTAGTAATTTGTGATAGGGATTTATAAATTTTTATGGATTCATTCTTCATGTAACTGCAAAGAATATTCATTTATTTAAAAATATGGGACGAAGCTTATAATGAAGATCTGCGATATTGTTTTGCGTGTTCAAATTATTTTTTAACTTCTCTTTTGCATAGCATGATTCACCTTCTCAAACTTATTAATCCACAATTATGTAAGAAGTTATATTATTTATTACATGTAGGATAAATGGATGTCAAAATGACAATTTAGGGCCATTAAAAGGTCGTTTTCTTATGTCGTTTATTTTAATACTTAACAACCTCTGCAGAACAAGGTGCTCAGAGAAAACTCTTTAGAGGGGAATCTTATACTTGAGACAAATCCTCCGGCTACTCGAGTACATTCAATCGAATGCTCTAGAACAAACTCAAGAACTCGAATCCTACTGGAAATACCGCTAAGATTCTCGAATAAAGTGAGTTCTTCGTTTTCCCCTCTAAATTTATCGTCAAGACGCCATATAGTTCCCAGATTCTGAGAATCTTTGATTCCTCATCCATGACGATATCTGTAAAACTGTCTTCATTACTAGGAAAACTAACTGTACTCTTAAACAATATTACAGTTCGTAACCCTATTGTAATAAATGAAAAAATATTAATCCAAATATAAATCTTTAAAACAGTATTAAGTCGATTCATGCTGTTTAATTCTTAAGTTAACCTAAGCCCTTAACATCTATACTTATAATAAAGCTCAATATGTGGGTTGGTGCTCTACAGGTCAGACCGTTGGATCTATAGCTACCAAATTCGGTACATGTATACCTTGGAAATCAGGAATGTGCACCTTGGAGCCCTTTTTCCGAATTTTTCATTAGAATTTGAATTAATTAAAATTTAAGCGAAATTTCGACGTTTTTCCGCTATAACTCCCAAAAATATTATCGCACAAACAAGATTTTTATAACAATTTAAAGATAAAAAAAGTAGCTTTCTAATGGTATCAATGTTTTAATGTGTAACTTAAACTTCTATTTTTAACGAATTTTTAAAGAATTATTTTAACCATGTTTTTTTAGCACGTGCCGAATAAAATAAAAGAAAACAATGACGGCAGTACAAATAAAAAAAACTATCATCGCAAAATAAATCTAAAGAAAAGCAACTTTTAGCACGTGACTGGATAAAATAAAATAGATATAAAATGTGATATTTTCTAAAAAAATAAATGCAAAGCTAAGGTTTCTATGAAATCAGCAAGAGCACGCCAAAGGGAAAAAAATTAGGTTTTATCACCGTGTTGCCATCATTTTGACGGAAGTTCAAATTAAAAAAAAACTATCATCGCAAATTAAATCTGAAGAAATGCAACTTTTAGCATGTGACTGGATAAAATAAAATAAATATAAAATGTGATTTTTTCCTTAAAAAATGCAAGGCAAAGGATTCTATGATCGTTTGCAATATTTAAATCAATAATTGAATAAATTATCTTTATTTACACAGAATTGAATTTATACAGGATATGCATTCAAATTCCTTTCCAATGGCCAATTTGTAAAATATTATTAATAGGCATATATATTGTTTAATAATATTAATTTGATCTAAATAAAGTAAATAATTACATTTTATGTAGTTTGAGTCAAACAATGCATTTATGAATAATGAGTTTTAGATTTCTTCATTCTTTGCTCTGTGATCCATATTTTACAAAATATTTTTATTTAGATTTTAAATAAAAGTTGCTACATCAATCATTCTAAATCAATGATTAAAACTGACTGATTTATAAAAATAAAAG
>JAPMOQ010028746.1:597598-623511 GCA_026543055.1 Argiope trifasciata | reverse complement strand
TTTTTATCAAATAAAACCTTTAATCGCATTCTATGAAAACTAATGAAAAGAAGAATTCAGATAGAAATAAGTCTCAGATTCCATCAGGATAGATTTCATAATGAATTATTTTGATTAATAATCAATTAAAAGCAATTTCATTTTTCATGTATTTAGTTTGGTAGCACGGAAATAAGGTTTTAATTAATGAGATGTTCTTTCAACCTCAAATCATACAAGGAGGTCAATATAAATCTATCGTAATAATTTACCTTCTCAATTCATTCATTTAGAAATGACAGATGTCGAAATATTTTCCTTATTTCTAGCTTGTCAGCTCTGCATGTTAATTAATAAGTGAATAACTGCTACTTAATGTCTAAATGTGCTGCATTAATAAGTATTTCTAATCAATATGTTCAAACAAGAGCAAATGTGATCATAAAAACAGGATATCATTACTACAGTCACCAAATAGTGATTTATCGATTTAAGGGAAAGGAATGAAATTGAAAGTCGATTTGATAAACTGTTCAAATACAATTCATTCATTTTATGGACTTCCTTTAATTCATTCATTTCTTGATAAGATTGTGAATTATTTCCAGCTATTGTGAACTCTAAATTTAGATATTAAATACTTGATTTTTAAAAAATGTTCTCGTGTACAAAGACAAAATATAAAAATTCGAATTCGAAATTTTGAGGATCCTCGATCAAAATTTTTTTTATCTACCCCGAGTGTGAAAAATACAACTTTTCTGTTATGTTTACATGTCTGTAAAAACAATTTACCACGAGATAGAATGTTAAATTTTTGCGAGTCGAAAAAAATAAATTTTGATTTTATATCTATATTTTTATGAAAACATGATAATGATCCTCGATCAAGATTTCTGTCTACTACAAGCCTGAAAAAAACAACTTCGGTGTTAAGTTTACATGTCTGAAAAACAATTTACCACGAGATAGACTGTTAAATTTTTGCAAGTCAAAAAATTTTTTTTGATACTCTATCTAAATTTATATGAAAACATCATAATGATCCTCGATCAATATTTTTGTTTACCCCGAGTGTGAAAAATACAACTTTGGTGTTATGTTTACATGTCTGTAAAAACAATTTACCACGAGATAGACTGTTAAATTTTTGCGAGTCGAAAAAAATAAATTTTGATTTTATATCTATATTAATATAAAAACATGATAATGATCCTTGATCAAGATTTTTGTATACTCCAAGCTTGAAAAATACAACTTTGGTGCTATGTTTACATGTTTGTAAAAACAATTTACCTGAAGATAGATTTTTAAATTTTGTCGAGTCTAAAATAAACAATATTAATATACATTTATATGAGCACAATCCAATGCGAAAATATACCGTTAAATTTTGGAGAAACTAAAAAAGACTCTTGTGGAGCTATGTGTGCTAGTAAATGAGTACAAGCTACCACAAGAAGACTTAAATTTTGGCGAGTCTAAAATGTATAATTTTGGTGTTATGTCTGCATACTTGCAAACACAATCTATCACGAGATAGACCATTAAATTTTGGCTGGTGTAAAAAGACAATTTGGGTGTTCTGGTTTCACATGGATGTAAAAACAAGTTACCACGAGATAGACCATTAAATTTTGGCGAATCTGAAACTTACAGTTTTGGTGTTATGTTAATGTATTTGTGAACATAATTTACGTGGAAAAAGGTCTTAAATTTTGGAGAATCTAAAAAAGCCCAATTTTGGTGTTATGTAAGCACAGCTTACCACAAGAGAGGTCTTTAAATTTTGGCGAGCGTGAAAAATAAAATTTTGGTGTTATCTCTACATGTATATGAACAAAATCTACCACCAGATAGATTTTTTAAAATTTTCCCAAGACTGAAAAACACATTTTTGGAGTTCTCTACTTGTATGAACAAATTTTGCTGAGTATAAAACCCATTTTTGGAGGTAAGTTTACATTATGTTATAATACTTTACCACGAGATAGAACGTAAAATTTTAGCGAGTCTAAAAAGATCAATTTTGGTATTATGTCTACATATATGAGAACACAATTAACCAAGAGAGGGACCATTAAATTTTGGCGAATCTAAACAAGAGAATTTTGGTATTATATCCATATTTATGAGAAAACCACCTGCCGTGAAATATATCATTACACTTTGGCTAGTCTAAAAAATAAACACAATTTCGCTGTTATGTCTACATGTATGCGAAAACAATTTACCTCGAGATAGATTGCTAAATTCTGGTAAGTCTAAGGAACACAAGTTTGGTATTCTGTCTACATGTATGTGAAAATTTTTTACCATGAGATGGGTCGCTAAATTCTGTTAAGTCTAAGTAACACAATTTTGGTATTATATCTACATGTATGTGAATTCAATATATCTAGGGATAAATAAATTGATTTTTGGTTAATCTAAAAAGCAAAATTTCGGTGTATAATATGTATGTGAACACATTCTATTCTGAGATATACTGTTAAATTTACGCGAATCTAAAGAAACAAAGTGTTGGTGTTATGTCTGCATATATGCGAACATAATCAACCACGAGATAGAACGTTAAATTTTGGAATAGTTTATTAGTAATTATGCAAACTATAAAATATTCTAGAATTCTATATACACTGATAGAAAAAAAATCCCAACACTAGGAAGGAGCTGTGCTAGATAAACGAAATTTGGTAGGCGTGTTTATACATCTGAAAGATGACGTCGATTCAAATTTCGAGCTATGCGCGTAAGTGTGGCGCTAGTAGTGACACTATGAACATGCAAATGAGGTTTGCTTTAAATAAGCATTGTAAGGTTCGTGGTCGTTATTTACAGTTGAGATTTGACGTAGTGGGTTAATGTTAGTCAAGGATGCCTCTGACAAAACGAAGAAGCCCTTATCAACAGCTCACTGAGTTTGAACGAGGTCGTGTTGTGGGGCTACGAGAAAGTGGGTTTTCTTTCTGCGATATTGCTGAAAGACTTGGCAGGAATGCGAGTGCTGTGTGCTATCACTGTGCATGAGTATTGGCGGCAGTGGTCAAGGGAAGGTACTGTCTCAAGAAGACCAGGCCACGTGGTACTACTGAGAGGGAAGACCGTCGTATTCGGCGTATGGATGTGGCTAATCGTACTGCGTCTGCAGATGAAATTCGAGCTGCAGTTGGCACCACAGTGACACAACGAACTGTTACAAATCGGTTACTTCAAGGACAGCTTCGAGCCAAACGCCCTGTACAGTGCATTCCACTGACTCCAAACCACTGCCGTTTGCGACTTCAGTGGTGTCAAGCTAGAGCTCATTTGAGGACGGAGTGGAGATCTGTTGTGTTTTCTGATGAAAGCCGGTTCTGCCTTGGTCACAGTGATAGCCGTTTGTTGGTTAGAAGGACGTTAGGTGAAAGCCTGCTAGTGATCTGTCTGCTGCCTAGACACACAGGGCCTACTCCTGGAGTTATGGATAGGGGAGCAATTTCGTATGACAGCAGGAGCACTCTCGTGGTTATCCCACCCACCCTGACTGCAAATTTGTACGTCAGTCTAGAGATACAACCTGTTGTGCTGCCATTCATGAACAGCATTCAAGGGAGTGTTTTCCAACAGTAAAACGCTCGCCCTCATACCGCGTTTGTAACCCAACCTGCTCTACAGAGTGTCGACATGTTGCCTTGGCCTGCTAGATCACCAGATCTTTCTAGAATCGAGCACGTATGGGACATCATTGGACGACAACTCCAGCGTCATCCACAACCAGCATTAACCTCCCTGCATTCATTCCCAAGTGCAACAGGCATGGAACTCCATCCCTCAAACTGTTATCCGACACCTGTACGACACAATGCATGCACGGTTGCATGCTTGCATTCAAAATTCTGGCGGTTACACCGGTTACTAATGTACCAACATTTCACATTTGAAATTGCTCCTCTCGCCAATGGCTCTACCTGTGATCTTGAAACTTTAATCAATTAAACATGTTACCTAGACAAATGTATTCCAAAAAATTTTCTTACTGTACAATAATTTTTTCTTGGTGATGGGATTTTTTTTTCCATCAGTGTATTACCATTTGTGCGATTCAACATAACTGCAATTTGGTCTTCTATATAAATAAAAATGAATGCTTGTCTGTATGTCTCTTATGTGGTGCCGTACATCTCATCCAATTGTGATAAAAGTTTGAATACTTATTACTTGCACTAATCTGGATGGTTATAGGCATTGTAAAATTATGCATTGTATAAAAAATATTTTCGGATCTATTTACTGCATATATTAGTCAGGGATTAACCACCAAATAACTCGCCAAGAAGACGCAAAAGATTCAGCAACGATGCTAAATTGAAACTAGATGTTAATATTTCGTAACTATTGTATGTTCAAACTCCATGCAAGTCTTTCTTTGAGGCAATAGTTTTATTAGAGAGTGTGCGAGAGAGTTTTAGGGGAACCAATCCTATAGGTTTAAAATTTTAGCTAAACATTAAATAAATTTTAGCTTTTTTTGCAGTGAACTCCGAAAATATTATAGCAAAAGTAATTTTGCATCATTTTAGTTTTCAAAAAATTATCTTTTCAGTTTTATTAAAGATTTTATGGCATAAATATATATTCTATGTTTAATCACTTTTAAAAGAAAATATTTTAATCACATTTTCTAATATTAAACTTGATAATACTGAACGAATATTATACGAATCACGAGATACAATAAATAGTTTCTTTCATTAACATTCTGAAAGAACACCAAGCGTTACAATTCTAAATGAATACACAAATCTAATATATATATAAATAAATTTTTGTTTGTAGAGTAAAATAAATACTATTTATGCTTCTCCTATATGTATTCTTCAATTTCAATAAATTTACTCACTGTCGATAAGAAAATAAATGTCATTCTTCCTATCATTCTTAATTAAACAAGGCAACTATTTCAAATTCCAAGCGATGTTTCCAAGATTATTTCTTCTGCGGTAGCAACGCTAGTGTTCTATAAATTATATAATTCATTCCTTTAATCAAGTCGTACATAGTTAAGTGTCACATTTCCGTTTTCCAAAAATCGCATGTTCTAGAATTTTCTGAAGATGTGACGTCAAGTGCTGCTCTGAAGAAAACAAAAAATCATTCTCACGAGTGACCATTCAGTTGAAGTCCTCTTTATCATATTGGTTGATTCCAACCATTTGAAAGTTTTGGGAAAGAAGCAGGTGGCTCTTCTTCAACTTTTTTTAGAAAGAATGGCGTTTTCGACACTCTTAAGAAAAACTAAAATTCAGAAGAAAAAAAAAAGAAGAAGAAGAAACCCCATCTTCTCTCTAACTGTACAGAAAAAAGATCTGAACATTTGTTTCAGTTTGAATAAGATGAAAGGCCGGTCTTGGCTATAACTTAAATATTCCTCACTTCAGTATTTTGTGCTTCTAGGATCTTCTGGAAACGACAGAATGTCTAGAAATAGCTTCAGATGAGGAGCTAAGTCCTTTTTTTTGTTCTGCCCAAAAAGTGATGTATGGCTGATGTACTAAACTCAAAAAGTTACAGTAAAGAGATGACAAGAAGCGATGGTAGGATGATGTATTAAATTCAAAAACGTATTGCAAGAAGATATCAAAGATGTGTCAAACAAGAAATTTTTAGATGAATCTATTTTGCAGAGCCATCTTGAAAATGACATTCTATAACGACTAAAATTGCATTTTCAGATTTTGGAATTTTAACAAGTGTCTGGATTTTGTTATTTTTTAGCATAATTTTTTATGTTTTCTATTGCGCAAAGAATGCAAATTATTGTGATCGTTTAAAAAAATTTTGAAATTGAAAATTTTAACTCGAGATTTTGATGAATCTCCACTTCTTAGATCTCCTTCAACCTGAAAAACACATTTTTGTAATTATGTATTATGTATGAAGCTTTCTCTTTATATCTGTGAGCATGATAATTAAACAACGCCTAAAGCTAGGCAAATGAAATTTAGTATACCATTTTTACACCATATTTAAAGGCTTCATTCAAATTTCTTTAAAAAATCCATTGAGAAAAAGTCAATCTTTCTGTTCATCCAAATAAAAGGAAACACGATATTTAAAAAACATGAAGAGCTAGCGAATTAAATGCTCTATATAGATTTTGCATCTAAAGTGTAGACCTTTATCAGATATTTAACCAATATTTGTCAAATATTTGACAGTCTATTGGCCTATGCTTTTTATATGAATGTAAATTTGACAGTTCAAAAATTTATCCATTTAGATCATTAAAATTCGATACATAATTTTATTATTTATAATGCATATTAATTCTTATATATTCAATGAAATCTGTCAGCGGGTTGATTTTTTTTACCTTATATATCTTCACATGCGTTCAAAGAGATAACTAAAAAGCGCAAAAACTTATATAAATGAAAAAAAAACTGTAATTAATAAAATTGTGAATCAATGCTAGTTTTGGGTCTTAATGAATATACAAAAAGCTGTATAAAAGGCAAAATCCTTTTTCATAACAATACTCCAAAGATTTAAGCCCTAAACGCGTATTCTGAGAACCTTATGTTTAACCTGCATCACTTTATTCAAGGGGCGGGGAAATACTTTTATTATTGGATAAGCAAGAAAGTTTTGGTGAGACCACTACCGTGGGTTTAAAAACCTTTAAGACCTAAGGAAACAATCGGAAGTATTGAAGAAAAGATTGTTACGTATAAAAAATGAAAACATAAGGATAAAGATTTTTAAAAAAGTATTTGTCTTGATAGATTTTTTTTTTTTTTTTGCTCATAAACAGAAAATATTTCCACACAATTAAGTGATTTTCTGCATTTAAAAATTCTTTTATTGTAATTTTTTAACAATTTTGGATTATTTGTTTATTGAAAAATATCCAAATTTTATATTATTTGGGAAAGTTTTGAATATCAAGCAATGTAATAGATACTGTAAAGAACCATATTCACTCATAGTTAAATGACGAATAATTTTATGTCAAATAGCTGTTGTTCAAATTTACGAATTACCAAAAGCAGTGTTATGAAAAAAAAAATTACTATATAAAATACTATAAAGAAAAAATACTACCTAATTTTTTAAAAAAAGATGCTTCATTAAAAAATTATTATCTAAATAAAAATATGGAAAAAATATCATCTAAAGTGGCGGTATAAAAAGCAACAATCGAAAATTTGACAAGTTAACGAAATAATAAAACGATAAAAAGTCCATAAAAAACATCAGAAAACATCTGCTTCGCACATGAAATTAAAAAATCATTTAAAGTGGTTCTACTAAAAAGCAACAATCGAGAATTTGACAAAATTACTAAAATAATAAAACGATAAAAAGTCCATAAAAAAACATCAGAAAACATCTGCTTCGCACTTGAAATTGTGGAAAAATAACAACAACAAAGGCTATTTTTAACAAAAATTCTAATCAAAACAATTCAGTGATTCTACATCAAGTCAATAGATATATTTTTGCATTTTCGCTTTAACGAATTGGAAAGGTATATATTCGAAGCAAATGTGTTTTTTTTCTGATAACATACAGCGTCAAATATGTTAAAGACTTAGAAAAATAATATCCCAGTTGTAAATGTGATGAACTAAAAATAGAAATTATTTCTCTTATTTCTTGGCAATCATTTTTTATATAAATAATTCTTTAGATTAACTGAAATCAGACCCATTCGTTGAGATGAAAGTTTAAAAAAATATGTTAACAGATATTTTCTAGTACCTCCGATTTAAAGCGATCAGATTCCAAGCTTCCGTTCTTCCATAAAAACCAATTATAACATAAAAAGAATTTCGATTGCAAGTTTGGATTTTTTAAATTGTTTTCTTTTCTATTTTTTAAGAAAATGAAAAGCGAATATTTGTCATCTTTTCTACACGATAAATCAGATTGATATTCACCAAAAACTGCACATTTCATTCAAAAATTCATATTACTTTATGTATTCTTATTTTTCATTATGAATTTTTCATTTAAAAATGAAGTGAATTTTTCGTTCATGGCATCTCTTAGAATGAGCGATTACAGATTATTTTACAGAGAAGGTAATCTTAAATTGTATATCACAGTCACCAATAAGGCTTCAATTTTTTTTAATGTCTGATAAAAAAAAGAAAATAAAAGCGTTCCAAATGTTTGAAGGTTTTAAATATTTATTTGTTAGTATTTAAACATGGAATCATTCTGATTTAATTCTGTAATTTGTTTTCTTCTTTCCAGACTTTGGAATTGAGAACGAGAACTATTATTACTTTCTTTCTTTATTTTTGCTTAGGAGTGGCAATACTTATTCTTTAGTTTGTTTCATATTTATCTACTACGGATTGGCAAAACTCAAAATTAAAGCTGAAGACATTCTAAAGAATGCATAAGTTTCAGCAGGTCATATTTTTTTTCATGCTTTATACTTCAACATTAATGTAAAGATTGTGGATTTTTTTTCTTCTTATTTCCAAGCTTTAGAGTGGCGACCGCAAATTCTTTAGTTTCTATACCGATTTTGGAATGGTGAATACTAATTCGTTGTTTATAATTTATCTACTATGGATTGGCAAAACTCAAAACTCAAGCTGAAGACATTCTAAAGACTGCATCTGTTTCAGCAGGCCATAATTCGTTTTATGTTTCAATATTAAAGATTGTGAAATTTTTTTTTTTCTTATTTTACAGCTTTAGAGTGGAAAACGCAAATTCTTCAGTTTTTTCCCGATTTTGAAGTGGTGAATACTAATTCTTTAGTTTATTATTTTTCTACTACGAATTGGCAAAATTCAAAATTGAAATTGAACGCATAGTAAAGCCTGCATGTTTTATCTTTCAATACTAAAGTAAAAATTGTGAAGATATTTTTTTAAAATTATTTTTAAGCTTTAGAGTGGCAAACGTAAGTTGTTTAGTTTTTTTCCGATTTTGGAATGATTAATAATAATTCTTTAGTTTATTATTTTTCTACTATGAATTAGCAAAATTCAACATTTGAACGTTTTATATATTTATTTGTTCAGATTAAAACCTGTAATCCTCCTCATTTAATTCTGTAATTTGTTTTCTTATTTTACAGCTTTCGAATCGAGAATGATAGCTCTTATTTTATTTATTTATTTGGCTTTGGAGTGATGAATACTAATTATTTAGTTTATTATTTTTCTACTACGAATTGGCAAAATTCAAAGTTGAATGCATTCTAAAGACTGCTTCAGTTTCAGCATGTCATTTGGTTTTTCGTATTTTATCCGTCAATACTAAAGTAAAAATTGTGAAAAAAAAGTTATTATTTTCCAGCTTTAGAATGGCAAACGCAAATTCTAATGTTACTTTTCTGATTTTGGACTAGGAAATATTAATTTTTTAGTTTATTATTTTCTATTTTGAATTGGTCAAATTCAAAATTTTAGCTGAAACCATTCTAAAGTCTGATTTAGTTTTAGCATACCATATTGTACCATACCATTTAGCATATCTTTTTCATGTTTTATTCTTCAATACTAAAGCAAAGATGGTGAAGAAAATATCAAAAATATCATCGAAATTTAAATACTTCAATAAAATATTCCACCTAAATATATCAAATCGGAATATTTTCACTTAATTGTAATCAATTCCTTACTTTCCAACATTAAAAAAGCGTAACTTTTTTCTATCGGAAAAGCGTTGCCAAATAATAATAATTTTTTTAAAAGACTCTTTCGTTTCTAATATATCTCAGAGCTACACCAAAGTGCATGTGGAAAAAAGTTTAAGATCATTATTTAAAGAAATCATGGATGATAATAGAGCTAGGATTACAATGAAAACAGTAAAATCAAATAAATACTGGTATAATGATATTTTAACATTTAATTATATCCAAATTAACTACTAAAGTTTTATCTTAATTTTGCCGATATCAAAGTCATTCTAAAATATTGTCTTATTTCCTAATCCGATTCCACGTTATCTACTTAATTAATTCAAGAAATACTTTGTAAAGTTCTTTAGTCATTGATTCCCATGATGAGTGTGATAAAGATGACCTAAACAAATAATTTAACAAAAAGATCCCTGTATTTCCCCTTCTTTGAAAGTCACATGTTCAGAAATCCCTATGAGAATCTTAATATTATATTGGCACTATAAACAATATTTTCCCTATCAAAATGCGGTATAAACAGAGAGAGAAAATAAGTTTATGTCCTTTTTCGCCATGTCTGTTTGTAAATATGCTGCCTGACTCCAAAGAAAGAATAAAACGAACTTTAAAATGAAAAGTCTTCTTCAATGTCTTCGAACTGCAATCTACTAGCAAAATTTTAATCATTACACACACATTTCAGTAATCATACAATAAATAGGTAGTAACCCTATATGTCCTTCAGAGGATTCGCCATAATAGGAATTCATCTTTGAAATAAAACGTTCAAAAACCAATCAGTAACTTTAGAGAAAATTCCACCTACTCGAAATTTCATCAACTATCTATAGTACAATGAAAAGTACCATTTATTCAATTATTTTAAATAAGAATTGCTAAGAAAATGATTGTATCACTAACAAAAATATTCAATTTCTAGAGAGTGTTCCAAAATCAGAGCAGGATTTAAATTTGCAATAACTCGTGCAGTGAATTGTTGAAATCCTATTTAGAAAAACCATTTGACAGCTGATAGCTTAGGGTTGGTAAAAGTAAAGCGTTACACGATAGAACAACATGTAAACGCAAAATTTAAATTGAATAAAAAACACAGTTTTTTTTTCTTTAAATTGTTATATTTTTATTCAATTATAATGTACCCAGAATAGGGCTATGTATAGAATAACACATTGGATAAATGACCTTCACATTTTTGCTGGCACATATGCATCCTTTTGTCGAGATTTTCCACGACCATGTTGCATAAATATGGCCGAATTTCGATGTGCAGCATTGAATTTCCTCCTTCAATGCACACGTGTTTGTGTACTTGTTGGCATAGACCTTTGACTTCAAATAACCTCATAAAAAGAAATCCAATGGTGTTAAACCACTCGATCTAAGGGGCCAGTTCTCAAAATTTTGAACCGTGGCCACCAAGTTTTCATTATTTTTGAATTATTGTGAATGAAGACATGTTGTTCTATCGTTTAACTCTCCATTTTTAGTTACCCTAAACTATCAATTGTCAAGTGGCTTTTTAATAAGGCTGCAAACACTTAACTGCACGAATGCGGGCGAATTGAAATATTTCGTTAATTTTGGGACAGACTTTATGAAACCTGAAGTAATTCATCAGATAATACGTAAATGATCTATAAATGTAATGAAATATTCTGTATTTATTATATTTGGATAACAATTATAATCATCTAGAATAAACACAAGTCACATGCAGAAAGCGTTTTAATAAAAAAATTTAATTACTTTTTAAGTGAATCAATAACTGTAGAAAAAAGTGATTTTCGACTGAATGTGAAAGCGAAATAACTTTTTATTCCGTTTCTCAACATAAATTAATGCAAGCAGATTTTCAAACTTACCCACCAAATTACAAGATTTTTACTATACTCACTGAAAAAAAAACATTAAAATAATAAGTGCTTCATCTCATAATGTGTCTTGAATTACAAATATGGTAAATGTTAAAAAATGTCCAACGGTGAGTGAACCATATATTTAAAAGCCAGATCAATTTAAAATCTTGAAGCACATCGTACTTAAGGAAGTGGCTGTGTTATAAGATGACACTGAATAGAGAGACTGTCTTCATTGGAGCTTAACAATTAATGATGGGATTGTGATTTTACAAATTTAAAGAGCAGCAAAGTTCATTGAATAAAGCCCGCTGAATTTTCTGGATAAAATTTCACGGTTATAAGAAACGATCCTTTGGATAATTCATTTTGACCTCTAAATATAAGAAAAGTTTTATAATATTTATTATATCGGGATATCAAAATTAGAATCTGTTATAAAAGTATGTAACATAGCAAGCATTTTAATTGCTTTACGTGGTTATTTGATGTAAGGTAATAAATGTAAATGATTTTGTGTTGAAAGAGAATTAAAAAAATGGGTGTATCTCTTAAAGAATAAGAGCAAACAAAAAGTTACACACAAAAAAATTAAGTTTGGCTGAAACAAAAAGCGTTTTACCAGACAATGCTTAATTGCTCTCCTGCATTGCTGTAAGTGGTCGGATCAAGCAAAAAAATGTCCAACGAAAAGTGAACCATATTTTTAAAGAGCCAAATCGATTTAAAATCTTGAAGCACATCGTTCTTAAGGAAGTGGCAGTGTTATAAGAAGAGACTGAATAGAGGGACTGTCTCCATTGGAGCTTAACAATTAATGATGGGATTTTGATTTTACGAATTTAAAGAACCGCAAAGTTCATTGAATAAAGCTCACTCGCTGAATTTTCTGGATAGCCGTTCACGGTTAGAATGAAGAGGCAAAAGAAAAATTATGCATTTTTATAGGCTTTTCATAGTTTCTTAATTATTTGGATATAATGTTGACTGTTCCCATCCAATTGCGCGATACAAAAGAAGTAAAAACGCTACTGCACTTCAAAATATTCATACCTTTGAAATTATTCTTTAAAAAAAGGGGGGGGGGGATTCATTTTTCTTACTTCTTTTGTATAAGAAGGAAATGGCAAAGAAAGGAAACTTTTTGTGATACTGGATTTTTATTCAAATAAAAAAAATATCCTTAAGAGGTTATGCATAGGGTTTTATTTCTTTAGAAAAATACTTAGCGATCTTTTTTTCATTGTCAGATAATTTCTTTTTAATGCGGTTTAATTCTAACAAAAGAGACGGATGCTTTATTAAAGAAAGAGTTTCGTTGCCGTTTTGGTATACAAATTTTTAAAACGTTTCTCCTTTAATATTTATTCCGTTAAAATGATATAAAATTTGGAAGGAAAAGTAACAATCAAGGCAGAAATTGTCAAAGTTTTCTGAAAATAGCCATTGTGATCTAAACTCCATTGTCTATAATGTGATATTTGTTTAATGCAAAGAATCGTAATGAAATACTCTGTGATGGAATAAATTTATCTATTCTCAGTATAAATAAGAAAAGATTTAATTAAGGTTGAACCTTGAAAATATTTAAAAGTTAGTTTTGGGCAAAAATATCGAATATTAATTTTATTCGATTTTTTAAATCATAATTGAATTATGATTTTACGTATATACTATGAAAAGTTGTATTTATTTTATAACTCTTTGTTTATTTTTTAAAAACTTTATAAATTAATTTCATAATTTTTAAATTACTATCTTGCTTTTAAAATTTATTTCACAATTTTTAAATTAATTTCTTTCTTTTTAAATTGACTTCATCCTTTTAAAATAAATTTCATAATTTGTGAATTAATTTCTTCCTTTTTAAATCGATTTCTTCTTCTTAAATTAATTTCTTAATTTTTTAAAATTAATTTCTTATTTTTTAAAAATTAATTTCTTTATTTTTTTCTTAAATTCTTTTGTAAATTTTTTCAAACAAATATCTATAAATGAAAATTTAATACATATACTTTCGTTTAAATTCGTTGTAATGGTATCTCAAAGGGTACTGTAGTTTTTGAACCACAAAATAAACAGTTTAGTTTTCTTTTTTTTAAATCTGTCATTTTAATACTTCAAAATTTTGGGAAAAAAAATGAAAATTTCAAAATATTCATCAATTGAGCCCCAATATTTAAAGCCTAGATCTATAGCTTATTTCTTTGCTTGGCAGCAAAGAAATAAAGACTATAGCTGTAATATTTTGAACAAATAATTTAACAAAAAATTTCAGAATTTCATTAAATTATCATTTTTTTTGCCTCATTTTAACCGACAATCTATTATTTTTAATTTTCAAAGTATTTTTTGGATTTTATGAAATACATTTTTCTTTCATAGGTGTTGCTCCAATTTATTTTTAGCTGTAATTCAAAAGTACAAATATTTTATAAATTAAAAAGAAATCCTGAATGTAGTCACATACTTTAATGTAATAAAATTTTTAAAGAAAGTCAGTATTTTCTGGATATCGGAATTTAAGAAAATATCTGTAGATAAGAGAGGGAGTGTTATATAAGAAAATTAAACATTCCATTTTATAAATGGGGAAACTTCTACCAGAATTCAATACTTATATTTCATAATAATTAAGTAACCAGAAAACAGGCAGCCATTACATCACAACAGTAACCAGATGACTTCATCGGAAATCAAAATTATATATTCCTATTCTTTCAAAAATTGGCGACATTTGTTCTAAAACTTGAAGCAATTCACTGACTGTGTGATTAAAAATAGTGTTACAAATCTGTGATTTTTCTTCTCAGTATATTTGGTTCTTTAACCGGAAAGAAAGATTTACATTTATTTTACAAGGATCTTTTACAAAGATTTACAAGGATCCCAGAGCTTATCTACCAACTTGGAGACGAATTTGGCAACAAATAAGAGCAGTACTCTCTATTGGATGCTCTTAGCCAATGATCCCAAAGCGTGGCGACTTTGACAACAAAATGGATAATACTCGAAACTTCGAGAGTTTTGTCGATCAGCCCATTAGGAGCCCAATTGGTCTAGAAGATTCTAGTACCACCTCCTGGGAACTATAAAAGAACTGCAGCCTCAAGCTGCTGCATGAGTAATTCGGAATCGACGATAAATAACGAGTCTTCCAAAGGATAGCGAAGCAGCGGTGGAGTCACGCTAGTGCTGAGTTGATCTGTGTGCCTTGCTGTCTATTGAGGAACCAGCGTCGAGTATTGTAGCCAGTCTTGTGGTAACTATACAGCTAAGCGAGGGACAGTGGAAAATGTTGCAGCCGTCTGGAGAGACCGTAGAGCAATGCTCCGAGGATCTCTCCTCTGCTGAATACTTTTTGACAGCTTTGTGTGCTATGGACGCTGTTACTACTTGTGGGCTACTGTCGTTGTTTTGTGCTTCTGTATGACCGTCTTTACTGTATATATTTGGCATCTTTGTGCTGTCCTGTCATCATGCAAATAAACGTCTTCGTTTGGTTTTTCTACTAAAGGACTGCTTTTTTTCATGCTATACATCCCACTAGACGTAAAAGAACCCCTACGGATAGGAAATCCGTAAGAATAATTTTGTTCAGTCCATCGCGTCCCCATGGATTTAGTTTAGACAACTTGATTGGACTCGATTCCACAGGAGACCCTTAAGAGTGTGTGTCTGTTGAATATTCAGTCTAATTTATGGTGTTCGAACAACGGGATTGCGTTTCATTTATTATCTTCATTATCTGAAATTGACTCAAAATTATAAATTCTCTTTTCAAAATTATTTTTGTACATTCAAACTGGACGTCAATATAAGCAAAACAAAACTCACTGGAGAAGAAATTCAACTGACTTCAGAAGCCAATTCGTTGCGTTTATATCAAAAAGTCGTTAGGCATATTTATTAAAACACTTAATTGATGGAAAACAATTATGTAAGTGAGTCATATCCTTATTTAAATTGTTGCAAACAACACATTATCAATATGGAAAATCCTTCTCTAATCCTCACTTAAGTTTGATGCTGTAAGATGATAAAGGGTATCAAAAAATAAAGCAAGATTTAAATTCTCCACCCATCGTACATTAAAGTATTGGCAACCGTATTAAAAATCCATTTGAGAGCTGATAATTTAGGCTTAGTAAAAAAATAGCGTTACTCGATAGATCAACATGTTGATGCAAGATTTGATTAAATAAAAAATATTTTTTTTCTTTAAATTTTCAAATTTTTATTGAATTTTAAAGTATACAGGATAGGGCAAATGACCACCCATGGCTCATTCGCACTCTTTTGTCGAAATTTACAATAACCAGTTTGCATAAATGGGGTTGAATCCTTTTGATTCAGCATTGAATTTCCTCCTTCAATGTATACATGCTTGTCGGCATAGACCTCTGACTTCAAAAAATCCAATAAAAAGAAATACAAGGGGGTTAAACTAGGAGATCTAGGAGGTCAATTCCCAAATTTTGAACTGTGGCTACCATCTTTGCATTATATTTGAAGTATTATTCAACAATGAAAACACGTTGTTCTATCGTATAACGCTCCATTTTTACTAACCCTGAACAATCAGTTTTCAAATGTATTTTAATAGGCTGCCAACACTTTACTGCAAGAATGGTGGCAAATTCGAATATTACATTAATTTTGGGACGCCTTTTATAAGTTTGATATCTGTGTCCGATTCATGAATCAGTGATACCATGGTTGTTGTTTTAACGTTTCTATTAATTTTGACGGTTTAAGCCCTTCATATTCATCATATTTTGATAAGACGAGTTATCGTTGTCAAATTAAGTTATTATTTTTTATAAATAACTTAATTTAACGAAAATCGCTTTCAATAGAACGAATAATAAAAAATAATAAATTTATGCCTCACGAAAAAATATGTATGTAAATGATTTCTGACAAATATTTTCATCTTTTTCTATAGCACGTGCGGGAAAAAACTAAATTTCAATAAAGGAATGCATTCATACACCCTCCCTCCAAAAAAAACGAAAACGAAATAACAAAAATAAGGAATTCTTCGAAATTAATTAAATAATTCCTCCTAATTTTTTTTATTTTATTTTTCTATGTGATATTATGCCTATGAATTTCTCTGAATGCAGATAGATAGCCGTTTCTTATACCATCAGAGCATTTCAAAAATCGTTTACAGTAGGAAAAATGAATACTTATAAGAAAAACTGAAAAATCATGAGTTGATTGTATTACAATTATTTCAACTATTGCAATATGGCCTACATATATATTTTTTCATTGCAAAAGATTCAAATAAATTGCTTTTACAGAAAACTACATATGTTGTTTCCTGTCACCTGCTAAGTAACATGACATACTTAAAATACAAATCATCATTTTAAAAGGTTGTATTCATATAAGACATGATGTTGTATTTTATATTTAACCATTCAGGTATAGCATATTAATTTAACTAGCGAGAAAACAGGTATCGAAGCTAACTCGAAGATTTAAATTTTAAATTGTGATTTATCAAAACAATACATGCCATAAGAAAATTTGTGAAACCATTGGTAAAAAGATAACCGGTTAAAGTGCACCATTGTAAACTATTCTAAACAAAGTTAGAGTTTGGAAAGGGAACTATTCTATACAAAGGTAAAGTAAAGATAAGATTGAAGTGTGTTGAAGTTCAATATTTTTGACAAATTTATTTAGAAAAACCAAACATATATACATACATAAGAAACATATTATAAACCTATAACAGCATAAACATAAAACTTTATTAGTTCACCATATTGGCTATAGATGGCAGCACGTTACCGCTTGAAAATTTAAGTAGCCATTATGGCGAACTAATAAAGTTTGAAAATATCCTATCTGTAACTCCGAACTACTCGACCGTAGCGCTTCAAAACCGGCGCCAATCGATTCCTCGTGGCCAAAAACCCCAGACCCCCAAGTTTACCGGAGTTTATTAATTCTGGGGCGATTTTCGACTTGGCAACCATTCCTCGTATTATAGTATTAGATACAAATCCTTTCATTAAAGTTATTGCAACAATTTTTATGCCCATTTTCATTTAAAATATTATTTTAATGTTTTATAAAAAATTAATTTATGTATTAGTATTTTTTATATGAGTTTTCCGTTAAAAAAATTATGAATCGCAAGTTTGAAAGTGAAGAAGGGCACCTTTTTAATTTAGATGAATTTCGTATTTGTAAACATGTTGATTTTTCATTAAACTTATTTAAAATACTTTATTTTCATTTAAAACACCATTTTAATGCATCATAAGATAGCACTTTATTTATTTGCATTACGCTTATGTGAGTTTTCAGTTCCAAGATTTAAAAAAAAATTAAAGAAAAGAAAAAGCCTGATTTACAAATCTAAAAGCAGAGAAATACACATTTTTGTTTAGATGAAGTTCTCATTCACAAACATGTTGGTCTTTCAATGAACTAATTTAAAACGATATTTTAATATATTATAAAAAGTCACTTTATTTATTTGCATTAGTCTAGGTGAGTTCTCTATTTTAGAACTTTAAAAAATCATGATTGGCATGTCTGAAAGTGAAGAAAGATACTTTGTGTTTTAATGAAGTTCCAATTCATAAACATTGTGATCTTTCATTAAATTTATTCAAAAATATTTCATTTATTTTAATTCAAAATATTATTGTAATACATTATGAAAATCATTTTATTTATTTGTATTAGGCTAATGTGAGTTTTCCGTTTAAAGATTGAAAAAAATCACAATTGACATATCTGAAAGTGAAAAAGATTCTTTGTGTTTTAATGAAGTTCCTATTCATAAACATTGTGATCTTTCATTAAATTTATTCAAAAATATTTCATTTATTTTAATTCAAAATACCATTGTAATATATTATAAAAATCATTTTATTTATTTGTATTAGGCTTATGTGAATTTTCCGTTTAAAGACGTAAAAGAAAAAACTGATTGACATGTTTGAGATTGAAGAAAGAAAATCCTCTTTTTTGTTTAGATGAAGTTTGTATTCGTAAACATGGTGATCTTTCATTAAACTTGAACGCCTCCCAAATATAAAAAAGAAACTGTAAAGTTAACAGTTTTTCATAATAATAAGCTATTATTCACCTATTTTGAATGACTCCCAATCTTCATTATTTAAAGACTTTTACGTAAAGAAATTTCTAATATTCATAGTTTTCTGCCCCTTTGAGCTGGATGTTTCATCTTCATACTAGTTCGGAAATTTAGGATAGTGGCAGTTGCGCTAACTCAGTAAATACTATGATTACGCTGAAAGGTTGATATAGTTGCTACTTTGTAAACTTTATCTTTGTAAATAAAATTTAGCAAATTGACAACAAACTCATTAATATCAGTATGAGAACCCATGCCACAGATAATGGAACGATTCAATTCAGTTCAGTTCATTAACACCCCTTTTTAATCAAAAAAAGAACTCTTTTAAGACGGGCCCCGTCATTATGACTGATCAGAATGACTCCAAATAAAAGAAGGTTTCAAGTTATAAAATAATAATCATAATAAGTTTTCTTTTGAATCAAAATATTTAGAAAATGATTTTATTAAAACCTCTTTAATAAAGTGAGTCAAAGTCAACGCAATGTCAGCATGTTACAATTTATAATACTGTGTTTAAAGCAACTATGTTTATAAACTATAATATGACAGTATTTACAGAAATATTAACAAGAGCTCTGTATGTTCAATAAGAATGAAAATCAACAAAAATAAACACTAACCGGTTATCAAAACAAAATAAAAAATGTAATTTAGTTGCGAATATTGATTTATTGTATCACGATTTATCGTGAGTTATTATCCATGATCAAGATTAAGATAGATCAATATTATTCAAAAACTGGCACCGAAAAATCGATGTTTAAGAAACATCGATTTTTTTCATACATCGAAAAGCGTCACAGCTTTATCTGTTACAAATGAAAAAAAAATTCTGGTCTTTTAGTTTTATTCAAAATATAAAAAAAATAATAAAACCCTTGACATTTGAAAGTATTATATTTGTACCATACAAAGGAAACATCTAAAATTTGTTGGAGGTAAAAAGAAATTAGCAAAAATTAGACTAAATAAAAATTAAAATGCCACTCAAGAAAATTTAGAACAGAAAAATCTGGAATCGTTTGCACATGAAATGATTATTTATGAAATTCTTTAGAGAACTGAACTTAGAACTTAAATGACAACTGAAACATTTAAAAACAGCTAATTATAAACAATTGTATCTTTCAATTTAGCTTCCATAATCAACTTCTTCAACGATTTAAAAACAAGCTCAACATTTACTTTAGACAACACATTTAAATACCAGCAAACAAACTATTACTTATTTGTTCAATGTCATTTAAACGAGTTGTTATTTAAATCAATTATTTTATGCAAACTGTACATACAGCCTGTGTTTTTTCTGCTTAAATTTTTTAAAAATTTTTTATAAAATTAAAAAAAACTATTAAAGGTTTACATTTTTCTAATTTTTCTTCACCTTCATTTTGCGTAAAATATGTATTTAGAAGTGTCACATTGCGCTACAACGCAGACAGATTTAATTGAAAAATAAACTCTCTGACTTTCTATATCATTACATGTAATTTTTCCTTAAACCTTTTTAATCCTTTTAAACAAAATTTGTAAAAATGCTTCCTACAGTTGTAATTTAAATGAAAGCAATTTTTATTATTTGATTTTTATTTTTGGGGTCTGCAAAATTATGATAGAAATTTTGATTCCTCTATGCATTAACAAAAGCAGATTTTTTAGTATTCTTTTAAGAACTGATATATATCAATATGTCAGTAAAATTAGTCCCTAAACATTTATTTTCATTACACTTTTATATCAAAATAAAATTCTGTTTTTTTTTCTTTCCACAAACTGTATTAGAGAACGTCATAAGTTTCTTTCCTTTTTTTTATACGAAATTAATTAAGTTGTTGATTCAGACTGATTTATTATTTGAAAATCTGACGCAAGACCCATTTTAATAATGCATGACATCCACTTATAAAATTCCTAATAAATGCATATTGATGAATTGATAAGGACATCCACTTACAAAATTCCTAATAAATGCATAATGATGAATTGATAATGACATGCACTTATAAAATTCCTAATAAATGCATATTGATGAATTGATAATGACATCCACTTATAAAATTCCTAATAAATGCATAATGATGAATTGATAATGACATCCACTTATAAAATTCCTAATAAATGCATAATGATGAATTGATAAGGACATCCACTTATAAAATTCCTAATAAATGCATAATGATGAATTGATAATGACATCCACTTATAAAATTCCTAATAAATGCATGTAGCATTTAAATTTCAACGGCAAAGAGCTGAAATCTTACATTTGAATTATATGTACTGGAAACTATCTCCACTTTTCTGAAAAACTAGGAAATTCTAATGCTTTTTCTTATGTAGAAAATCGCACAGCCGCTAGAATCTAGTAATCAAAACCAAATCAAGGAATTAAATTTTAAAGATATATCTTTCCTTTTTAAATGATAATTATCAATTTTAAAATGAGAAAAATGTATCCCATGAAAACGAGAAATTAATTTGTATCTATCATTTATTATTTCTCTTATCAGAACGAGAAATATAAATTCTCCACGACCTCTCTAGATTTTTGTTAAGAGCCAATTAAGCTCCAGTAAACCTGCAACTTCAGCATAAATAGCAAAAGTTACAGATGAGGGCAAATACGCACATAAATAGGTAATTCACCCTCTTCAACATACTTCTCTTCGGATTAAATCCAATTTAAATTTTTCTAGAAATCGTGTTTGAAAAACAACCCAAAGTTTTGTAAAATTTATCTATTTACTGATTAGACACCTATAAATAATTATACTTGTAGCCTTTGGTGACCAAATGATTCACTTCGATCAATTCTTAACAAACTTTCAATTAAATATTTTATGTAACTTGATATGAAATTTTATGTAATTAGCTTCTTCAGGAAAATATTTCTAACTTAAACTTTTGATAATCCTGCAATGTTGTAGTAGCATTACATCATTCGGTTCGTTGTACTATTATGTGATCTTCTGTCAACTTCTGTAATATTTGAACACCAAATTGGAGCGGAAGTGGTTGAATTTCATTTAACAAGAAAACCTTTTTTTTTTGCTGAAATCAAACATGTTTTTTTTAAATATATGATTATAGAAAACGGAAGTATTAAAATCTTATGTGCTCTACAAAAGAGTTTTTCAAAAATTTATACAGAGAATTATTCACTCAAAATGTCTCTGATTCATCATAAAATTCGGTTTTTGATTTTACTTTCATAAAGATTTAAATTATGTAGTTAAATAATATTTTATTTTGTTTGAACCAATAAATGTGTTTCAATTTAATCATATTAAAAATAATAATAAAAATCTCGACATTCCAAATTTCAAACAAGAAAGTATTTCTACCTTTTACGACTAAATGTCAGCAAGCTATAAAGTTCTGAATATCCCCATTTTAGGACTATGAAGGAATTCATAATTTTAGAGTAATAATACTTGAAGAAACTCTGGACCTTCATTGGCGTATCTTCTTTGAAACGGCCAATGATTTAGGAATTTTCATAACATAAAGAATTCAAATTTTCATAATTCATTCAGTTTTAGTTACAATAAAGTGTACCTTCCTTTTTAAATTTAAATTGTTAGTGTCTTAAGAACATTTTACTAAATAAGACTTATTGAACTGATGATATGTATAAAAAAGTGAAAATCAATGTTCATCAGAATTATTATTGAATAAATTAGCATAAAATTGTATTTTCTACTTTATTTAGACCATTTTTCTCTATTAAATATATGTACCTGTTTTTGTTTAGGAATTAGGCTTTTAGATACGATTAGAGCGGGTATTTTCACTTTATATAAACCATGTTTGCCATAAATACTACAGAATTATCAAATTAATAATACAGAAATTAAATAAATTATCAGAAAACTTTTTCTCGCAATTATTTTACATAAAAATTATTACTTTTCACATTTATTACAATTTATATAAACACGTGTTGAACATATACTTTTCTAGGCTTTGTTTGCGAGTTAATTTGATCTTTAATGTTGGGTTTTTATCAGAGCAAAGCGTTGATTAAAATCATCTTTCCCCCTTATTTCCTAACGTGCTTGTACAAAGTAAATTCTATTTTCTTTTGAGCGAAATAAAATGCTAAAAACTATAATTAAAATACATTTTTCGTTAAAAATTCCATAAAAACGGAAAAATTATGTTAAAACATTGGTATCATTGAAAATATAATTATTTTAGCTTTAACATGATACCAAAATCGGTTTTGTGCTATAATATTCTGATGCTAACGCTGAGAAACGCTAAACTGTAGATTAATTTTCAATTAATTAAAATTCTAATTAAATATTCTAAAAAATCGTACCGAGGTACACATTCCCATCCTCCAAGGCATATGTGTGCCAAATTTGATTGCTGTACATCAAACGGTCTGGCCTGTAGAGTGACACAAACAAAAACACACCCCCATACACATACACATAACCTCCTCTTCCCACACAGCCCCCATACACAACCCCCTTCCCACACCCACACAAAACCACATCTTTGTTATAAATATAGAAAGAAAAGAAAATTAAACAAATGCCGGTTTATATTGATACTCTAAGAGTTCATTTTTCTTTCAGTTTTCATTTGATACTTTGTGTCATTATAATGATAAAGAGTATCATATGTTAACATTGTATCATTATAATGACACAAAGTATCATATATTAACATTGTATCATTATAATTATACAAAGTATCATATAATATACATTGTATCATTATAATGATACAAAGTATCATATAATTTACTTTGTATCATTATATTGATACAAAGTATCTTTTTAACAAGGTATTTTGTATCATTTATGCTTTCCAGCTAAATTCTGTGTTTCTGTTATGCGTTTGCCGTTAATCTAATTAAATCACATTTACTCAGTCTCCAAATAAATAACAAACTGAAAAACTGAAAAAAGAGGAGAGAGTTTGTTAAGCTGCATAGGCTTAGGATATTGAATAGTATGGAGGTTGCGTTAGCTAAGAATGCATACTTAAGAGGATTTATTGTCTGTTATGATGTCTTTAAGTTGCTTTAATGTCATAGTGTCCATTTTTAAAGAAAAGCTGATCCACATCATGTTGCATGGATTAAAATATCCAATACGTTCGACTTTAACAACAGCACGAATTTTTTCCCATCTAAGTAACAATTTTAAACGCTTGTCTGATTATCACGAGTTATCTCGGGTTCGTACGTATTGCAGTTACTTATTATTCAGATTAAATTCGGGCGAAGCGGAATTTGTCTGTATGATTTGTTTTATGACGGTTTTACTGGAGGAAATGAAAGGAAATATTCAGCTTGATTGGGAGTTTGCCAAGTTTTGTTGATTTCGCGGTTCTTTTGGAGGGACTGTTCACTTGTTTTTCCTATTGTATAGCATATGTCTGCTTGTGGACTAGTAAAGTATAAAGAAGGATAGTTGCGTTGAAAATAAGTAAAAAAAGGGCGATGATGCAAGATAGCAAAAGTGATGCTTTTTTCAGATAGTGATTCCTGCAACTGAAAAAAAATCTAATTTAACGGGACAGTTTACTCTGTGGTCCCGTAAAAGAGATTCCAGAGGTAAACCAGTAAGAAAAGAGACCAGAAACCAGGGTACAGAATGTCAAGTATCACTTTGTGTTGTCCCTTGTTTCGAAAACTATCGCACAAAGACTGATATTTAACTTTTTTTTTCATTCGCCCTCGATAATTCGGCATAGTAAACTAATATTAAAACTAAGTGATTTTACACCTATAACAATTAAAAATTAAACTTAAAATTACATACTTTGTTTTGTTTCGTTTCCTTTTGTTTAATAATAAAATATAAAAAATGTAATGGTTTTTTGTAATTTTTTTCAAAAAAGTTTGCAAGGGAAGCGGAACAACAGCAAGAAGTAATTTTTTATCCCTAAATAACAATTTTAAAAAATGAAGTCCAGGATTTTAATCGCTAACCATCGCCTCAAATCCGGAATCTCTTGCCCCCCTTCAACAAACCAGTGGGGGAGATCTCCCCTAAATTTTCTAGCATACTCTTCCATAATCCCGTCATCCCTGAGAAAGATTTACATGGCATTGGCGTATAATAGTTACGAAATATTAACTTTTAGCTCAAATTTATTATTTTGACTAAATCTCCCGTATCATTTTTCGCGAGTGTTTTGGCAATTACTCCTGGCTTTTAGTTTAATTTATTTACATTAACGTCCCGTTACAAATCAACACTTCGGCTATTTTGGGACCGATCTCGTCATTTTGAACCACTGTCAGATCACAAGGACGACAACTGAGCTGGCACCTCCCTCTCAACACCACACTACTCCAGCGGGAGGACGTTTGGCATGAGAGATTTAACGTGCAACAGATGATTAATCCTAGCATGTGTTTAATAGTATCAAAAAACTGGATTTTAGACACTTTTTTTTTACACCGATTCAAACCAAAATTGAAAAAAAACTGCATTTGTAGCCTTAAACTCTCGTACCAAATTTGATGTGTTTAAATAATTGAATTATAGGTTTTCTGAAAATACAGACCACCAAGTGGTCAATTCCTTGTTGGATTAGACTCAGAATTCAAAAGATGTACACTAATTTTCAAAAATTGGGCCAAATAATTCAAGTTTTGAAGTAAAAATTATGTCTTCAATAAAGTTAAGCATGCAAAATACTGTGTAAAATTAATATATTTATTTAAAAATTCAGAAAAAAGAAATCGATTTATGTTCCATTTTAATGTGCATGGAGCAATTTATAGTTTAGTAATATTTCAATTTTTTTTTTCATTTTTCCATCCAAACAAATATCGTTTATTATCAATAAACACCATATATTTTCATAAAATTATTTTTACAGCCTATAGACTGGTATAATAAAATTGCTATGAAAATTTCAGAACAATATCGCGCATGATAAGAGATTTCGGTTTCACCGCTATATTACCCTTAAGAATTATTTGATTACCATATAGTAGAAATGTTCACAAAAGAGCACAAAATAAGAAATTTTGGTTTCTACGTCCATTACACCCTTAAGCCTTATTTAATTACCATATAGTAGTGATGTTCATGAAAAAGTACAAAATAAAAATTTTTGGTTTTAACGCCCATTATACCCTTAAGATTTATTTAATTAACTATATAGTAGTAATGTTCATAAAAGAGCACAAAATAAGAAATTTGATTTTAACGTCCATCATACCCTTAAGCTTATTTAATTACCACATAGTAGTAATGTTCATAAAAGAGCTCAAAATAAGAAATTCTGGTTTCAACGTCCATTATACCCTTAAGCC